>PVKU01006417.1:0-104704 GCA_004027475.1 Anoura caudifer
TAATAACAATAAAAATAATATCAACTGCCAAAAAATGAGTAAATAAATAAAAACAAATACTGTCTTGTAAAACTTGAACTATGAAAAAACCAAAAGGAAAAGAGAGAGAAGACCCAAATAAATATAATCACAAATAAAAAAGGAGTGACTACACCACAGAAATACAAAGAATTATAAGAAACTATTACAAACAACTATATGCCAACCATTAGACAATCTAGAAGAAATGGATAAATTCCCAGAAACATGCAATTTTTCAAAGCTGAGTCAAGAAGAAACAGAATTTTTGAACAGAACAATTACAACCAAAACTAAATTAGCAATAAAAATAAATAAATAAATAAATAAATACCTCCCAGCAAACAGAAGTCCTGGACTAGATGGCTTCATAGGTGAAATTTCCCAGAAATTCAAAGAATTATCACCTATCCTTCTCAAACTATTCCAAAAAATTCAAGAGGAGGAAAGACTCCCAAGCTCATTTTACAAAGCCAGCATCAACTTAATTCCAAAACCACATAAACTACAAAGAAAGAAAATTGTAAGCCAATATCTTTAATGAACATACATGCAAAAACCTCAACAAAATATTAGCAAACTGAATGCAACAATATATTTAAAAGATCATACACCATATCAAGTGGGATTTATTGCTGGGATGCAAGGTTAATACAATACCCACAAATTAATTAATGGGACACACCACATAAACAAAATGAAGATGAAAATCACATGATCATATGAATAGGTGCAAAAAAAGCATTTGATAAAGTCCAACATTCATTTATGATAAAAACTCTTAACAAAGTGGGAATAGAGGGAACGTACCTCAACAAAGGAAAGGCCATAGATTACAAACCCACAGTCAACATCATACTCAATGGGAAAAAACTAAAGGCATTTCCCGTAAGCTCAGGAATAAGACAAGAATGTCCACTTCCACCACTCTTATCCAACATATTATTGGAAGTCCTAGCCACAGCAATCAGACAAGAATAAAACATAAAAGGCATTCAAATTGGAAAGAAAGAAATAAAATTGTCAGTATTTGCAGGTGACATGATACCGTATATAAAGATTCCACCAAAAATTCTACTAGAATTGATAAATGAATTCAGTAAAGTAGTAGGATACAAAATATATATTCAGAAATTGGTTGCATTTTTCATACACCAATAATAAACTATCAGAAAGGGAAACTAAGAAAATTCCATTTACAAATGAATCAAAAAAGTAAAATAAAATAACTAGGAATAAACTTAACCAATGAGGTAAAAGAACTGTATTCAGAAATTTATAGACACAGAAGAAAGAAATTGAAGATACCAAAAATGAAAGCACATACTGTTTTCATGGATTGCAAAAATAAACATCATTAAATTGTCCATACTACCCAAAGCAACCAATAGATTCAACACAATTCTTTTTTTAATATATTTTATTGATTATGCTATTACAGTTGTCCCATTTCTCCCCAATCATCCCCTTCACCCTGCACACCCCCTCCCACCCACATTCCCCCCCTTAGTTCATGTCCATGTGTCATAAGTTCTTTAGTTTCTACTTTTCCCACACTATTCTTGCCTTCCCCCTGTCTATTTTCTACCCACTGTCTATGCTACTTATTCTCTGTACCTTTTCCCCCCTCTCCTCCTCCCACTCCCTTGTTGGTAACCCTCCATGTGATCTCCATTTCAGTGTTTCTGTCCCTGCTCTAGTGTTTGCTTTGTTTGCTTTTGTTTTAGATGTGGTTGTTAATATCTGTGAGTTTGCTGTCTTTTTACTGTCCTACTTTTTGTCTTCTTTTTCTTAGATAAGTCCCTTTAACATTTCACATAAGAGCTTGGTGATAATGAACTCCTTGAACTTGACCTTATCTGAGAAGCACCTTATCTTCCCTTCCATTCTAAATGACAGCTTTGCTGGGTAGAGCTATCTTGGATGTAGGTCCTTGACTTTCATGACTTGGAATACCTCTTTCCAGCCCTTTCTTGCCTGTAAGGTCTCTTTTGAGAAATCAGCTGATAGTCTGATGGGAACTCCTTTGTAGGTGACTGTTCCCTTATCCCTTGCTGCTTCTAGAATTCTCTCCTTCATTTTAATCTTGGCTAATGTAATGATGATGTGTCTTGGTGTGTTCCTCCTTGAGTCCAACTTCTTTGGGACTCTCTGAGCTTCCTGGACTTCCTGGAAGTCTATTTCCTTTGCTAGATTGGGGGAGTTCTCCTTTATTATTTGTTCAAATAAGTTTTCCACTTGTTGCTCTTCTTCTTCCCCTTCTTGGTACCCCTATAATTCAGATGTTGGGACATTTAAAGATGTCCTGGAGGTTCCTAAGCCTCTCCTCATTTTTTTTGAATTCTTCTTTCTTCCTTCTTTTCTGTTTGGTTGTTTCTTTCTTCCTTCTGGTCCACTCCATTGATTTGAGTCCCAGTTTTGCTCCCATCACTATTGGTTCCCTGTGCATTTTCCTTCATTTCACTTACTGTAGCCTTCATTTGTTCATCTAATTTGTGAGCAAAATCAAACAATTCTGTGAGCATCCTGATCACCAGGGCTTTGAATTGTGCATCTGATAGGTTGGCAATCTCTTCATCGCTTAGATAAATTGGCTCTGGGGCTTTGATTTGTTCTTCCATTTGAGCCATTTTGGGGTTTTGTTTTGTTTTGTTTTGTTTTGTTTTTGTCTGGTCACGGCTGTTACGTAGTGAGGGACGGAGCCTTAGGTGCTCCCCAGGGCTGGGCAGCCCAGTTGCTGGGTTGTGATGCTGTATGTGGGGGCAGGTCTGAGAGGGAACAATGGCACTTGCTCTGCTCTCTCTCAGATTTCAGTCCCTTCTGCCATTTCCCCTTCACCTGGATTATCTGTGCATGAATGCGGGACCATCTGGTCAGCCAGCCACCTTGCATGGCCTCACTGGGTCTGCACCATTGACACCCTGTGCCCAGGGTCAGCTAGCTGCTGCCTGCACGCCTGGATCTACCAACCTCCACTTTTTTCTGCCTCGACTCCATCCCTCTTACTGGTCTGGATGAATGGTTTTGGACTTCCATACTGTTCAATTTTCTATCAGTTCTGGCTGTTTTCTTGTTTCTAAATCTTTGTTGTCCTTAATTTTGGATGTGGGAGGAGGCACAGTGTATCCACCTATGCCTCCATCTTGGCTGGAAGTCAACACAATTCTTATCAAAATACTAATGGAATATTTCTCAGAACTAAAATAAATAATCCAAAAATTTATATGGTACTAAAAAGGATGCCAAATAACCATACCAATTTTGAGAAACAAGAACAAAGTTGAAGGTATCATATTACCTAATATCAAGTGATACTACAAGGCTATGGTAATCAAAATAGCATGGCACTGGCATTAAAACAAACACAGAACAATGAAACACAATAGAGAGCCCAGAAATAAATTCATACTTATATTATCAATTAATGTTTGACAAAAGAAACAAGAACATACAATGAGGTAAAAAATAGTCCATTCAATAAATAGTGTTGGGAAAATTGGATAGATACAAGCAAAAAGAAAGAAAGAAAGAAACAAACAAACAAACTAGACCACCACCTTACACAATATACTAGAATAAACTTAAAATGGATTAAACACTTAAATGTAAGACTCTCAGAAGCATAAACTACTAAAAACAGCATAGGCAGTAAAATCTTTGACATATCTCTTAGCAATATGTTTTCTGATACATCTCCTCAGGCAAGAGAAACAAAAGAAAAAATAAACAAATGAGACTACATCACACTAAAAAGTTTTTGCATGAAGAAGAAAACCATCAACAAAATGAAAAAAAGAAAAAGGAACCTCCTGAATGGGAGAAGGTATGCAGCAACAATAATCTAATAAAGGGTTGATATCCCAAATTTATAAAGAACTCATACAACTAAATACCAAAAAGCAAACAGTTCTATTAAAAAATGGACCAAGGATCTGAATAAACATTTCTCCAAGGAGAACATACAGATGGTCATTAGACATATGAAAAGATGCTTAATGTCACTAATCATCAGAGAAATTCAAACTTAAACCATAATGAGATAACATCTCATGCTTGTTGGAATGTCTCTCATTAGTAAATCCACAAAAAATAAGTGTTAGCAAGGATGTGGAGAAAGGGGAACCCTTGTGCACTTGGTGCAGCCACTGTGGAAAACAGTATAAATATCCCTCAAAAAATTAAAAATAGAACTATCTTATGACGCAGCAATTCCACCTTTGGTTATATATTGGAAGGAACCCAAAACACTAATTCAAAAGAATACATGCACCCCTATATTCATTGCAGCATTATTCGCAATTGCCAAGATATGGAAGCAAACCAAGTGCCCATCAGTAGATGAGTGGATTAAAAAGTGGTGGTCCACACACACACACACACACACACACACACACACACACACACACACAATGGAATATTACGCAATCATAAAAAATGAAATCTTGCCATTTACAACATGAATGGACCTAGAGAGTGCTATGCTAAGTGAAATAAGTCAGCAGAGAAAGACAAATAATATGATTTCATTTATACAAAATCTAAAGAACAAAATAAACCAACAGAAAAACAGAAACAGGCTAATAGATGCAAAGAAAAAAACTGGTTGCCAGATGGGACAGTGGTTAGGGGACCTGGTGAAAAAAATGAAGGGATTAAGACATACAAATTAATAACTACAAAATAGTGACAGGTTGTGAAGTACAGCGTACTTTATGTAGTCAACAATATTGTAAGAACTATGCCGCGTGGGTACTAGAAATATTGGGGGGAACACTTTGTAAAGTATATGATTGTCTAACTACTGTGCTGTATACCTGAAACTAACTCAAAATATTGTTGAATTTCAAATGTAATTGAAAAATAAAATTAAATTGAAAAAGAACCTCAGCCATGACTGGCGTGGCTCTGTTGGTTGAGCCACGCCAACCAAGTGAACCTTTGTCCCACAAAGTGAAGAGTTACCTGTTCAATTGCTGGTCAGGGCATACTCCTGGGTTGTGGGCCCAGTCCCTGGGTAGGGCATGTTCGAGATGTAAACAACCCGTGTTTCTCTCACACATCACTGTTTCTCTCCCTCTCTTTCTCCCTCCCTTCCCCTCTTTCTGAAAATAAATTTAAGAAATCATTTTTTACAGTTTTTTTTTTAAAGAATCTCTTAGGGAGCTTTTAAAATATGCTAATGCCCAGGCTCCATCCCAAACCAATTTAATGAAATCTTTGCAGCTGAGCTCAGCTCTCTATTGTTCTTTTAAAACCCCAGGTTATTCAAATAAGCTGGCAATAATAAGAAACATTGAAGACCACTAAATTAAACCAATCAAATAGCATAAGAAAGTCAGCACTTGATCATAAATCTGATCTAAATTTTAGTCCCAGTTCTGCTTTGAATTTGATTTGTGGCTTTTAAAAGTTATGTAGCCTGTTGGACTCCAGTTTTCTCAAAGTTCAAGTGAGATCATTGAATTACATCATTTTTAAAGTTAAAGTGAGATACTTAATTAGGTCACTCAACATTTTCTTTCTGAATGTACATGAGGTACACATCTTAACATGCTAACAAGATTTCCTATCCGCTTCACTGTTTGGGGGCCAGTCTGCCAGCCTCTGCTTCCTCCGCTTCACTGTGGCCCTAGTTGGCCTGTTTAGCTCCTTGATCGCCTGTAAGCTTTCCTTGCTTCCCAGTCTTCGTATGTTGTATCCTCTCATTAGAAAACGCTCTGGAACATTCCCTCCTCACTCAACTAAGTCAATATTATCTAAACATAATTACTTTTCATTTACTCCCTTATCTAACTCATAAGTGATTTCCAGAATGAAAGACCATCACAGATGTTAAGCACTTTAAAAGATTTTTTAAATATAAACCTAAAATATCATTAACACATACTGAAGGAGACAAGATACAATGCAGATTTTTCTCAACAATGCTTTACAAGGAATCCTGGACACCATGGGTTTTCCTAGGAAAATAAACCTATCATTAAGAAGTCTTTTGAGGGATGACTGTGAGGTCAATTTTGTGACAATATGGTAAAAGTTTAAGTTGCCCATATTATTCCCCACTCCCAATAATTACTGCTTCTAAAAGGTCATTTTTGGAAAGATCAGGAAATGAAAAGACATGCATCAGAAGAGACTGAAAACAGAGGCTATTCTTTCCCATAAACTCTACAAATAAGAACTTCAAGGTCCCAGTGAGAAAAGACCTTTAAACTCTCCCTGCATTCTACGTCAGGATAATAACTGTGGGAAGGAGTGGAAAGGCTGATTACATTTTAAAGGCACAATGGGAGCTGTAGGGCAAGGAGAAGAATCTTGTTATACTTTCCCACAGATGCCAGACCGTTTTACTAGGAAAGCATGTTATATAATCACAATATAGATGCAGGGCCAAGTCTCAGAACGTTTAAGAAGTACAAGTGTACTCCAACCCCTCTTCCATTCTTTATTATGCATCCCTGTATGGAGCCTCCCCAGGCACAGAATGACATTGGGTCGCACCTGGCTGCTCTTGACAGCCTGTGACTGTGCCCTGTGGAGCACTAGTCATGCTTCTCCTACTTACTCAGTCCTCTTGATGTTTTACCCAGAAAGACACAAAGCATAAAGAATGAAAATTTAAAAATTCCAGCTAGAATATTATGATCTGTCTGTGACTACAAAGCAGAGAAATGAAAGGCAAGCATGGGAAATTCACTAGAGATATGTCAGTGATAAGTAGGTGATTTGGCTTTAGGTAACACTGGGAGCAATCCATAGTCATGGGAGGGGAAAAAAGAGCATATGGGTAAAAATGAAAGTACAGTGAAACTTGCTGGAGAGAGAATTTAGCTGTATTATGGTGGTGCTTATTTCCTTGGGATATTGGAAGTTAATGGAGTCAGAAAGCGTGAAAACACCTCAGAATTGGAAAGTATATTGATTAGGAAACTAAAGTGGCTGGATAGTTAGAGAGGCAACAAGGGGTTGGAGGAACAAGACCTTAACTTGAGACTTGCAGTCACAAATGCAACATGAGACCAGTTTGCAAAGGTGTGTCACCAGAACTGCGACCACATTCCGTGTGGAGTGGACAGATAACTAGTTTTGCCAGTTAAGTGAGATGGAAGGAAAGAAGGTCACAAGGGAGTTGAGGTTGATTGCAAAGAATGTGATAGATCATGGAGTCTAACCTGGACAAGGAAAAAAGTGAGAAGTAGGAAACACTGGACAGTAAAATGTGTTGGAGTCAATGAGTTTGAGTTCTATGGGGTAATACATTCAGGTAGACTTGTTGCCATAAAGGAGTCAGGAAGAAAGGGGCTTAAAATTGAGATCTCAGAGGGGCTGCCATTACTAATAATGACGATGTCTATGTGCCAGCCCTGGCTGGTGTGGCTAACTGGATTGAGTGCCGGCCTGCTAACCAAAGGGTTGCCTGTTGACTCCCAGTCAGGGTATGCGCCTGGGGGGCGGGCCAGGTCCCCTGCTGGGGGCGCATGAGAGGCAACCACGCGATGATGTTTCTTTCCCTCTCTCTCTCTCTCTCCCCTTTCCCCTCTCTCTAAAAAAATGAAGAAGAAAAGAAAAGAAAGCAATGTTCCGTAGATATTTAGTACCCATGTACATATTTTCACAAAACAATACTTGTGCTTAAATACATCCTGATAGTTTAAATGCAATTCCATTCCCATTTTAAAGTTTTAGTTACTAAATATAGTTCAAGCACCACTTGCATGTCACAATCTGAAGTCTGGAAAAAACTGGCTAGGAGAGCTGCAAGTGAGATATTTTTGTTGTTACTGAAGTTGCCAAGAATAGATAGAAGTGGTGGTAGAAATGAAAATGCTTAGCCAGATGTGAAAACTTTATATTAATTAATCTTTCCAATAAAAATAAAATTATAATAAATTGATAGATAATTCCACTAGTTCTTTATGAATCAAAGTATAAGATTTTAAATAAAGTAAATCAAGTAAACACAATTTTTTTTCTACTTCTGGTTCTGCAACATGTAGGTAAGACTTAATGTACACTTTAATTTTTGGTTGCTTTTCCAACCATATGGCAATTTAAAATTGTGTTCGTTGACAAATCATGCCTGTTTGGCTAAGATGTGTCACATATAAATGGGGAACAATTGACAATATTTAAATTTTATTTTTATGTTAATTGACATATCACATTAAATTAGTTTCAGGTGTAAATCATAATGATTTGATATTTGTGTATATTGCAAATGATCACCACAATAAGATAGGGTGGTTTTGTATTATGTATGAAAAATACTTGGTTTTTATCTTCATATAATTTGTAATCTAGTTCAAAATAATGGTGTTGAATAAGTAATCAAAAAATAAATATAGAGGTACAACTTGTGATAAGAGCAGTAGTGTGCTATCTGAGAGAGAACAGGCACTAGGGAAGTGGTGTTTAAGAAGTCCTCTTTCAAAAAATGATATTTTAACTGAATCCTAAAAGATGAGTAAGAGATGACCATATGGCAATCACTTATCATTCTATACCTTACTTTGTCTTTGAAAAGAGAGAGCTAAAATAATGGAATCTTATGGTGAGATGGAACTTTAAAGTCCTTGTAGTCCAACAGCTCTTCTGATTCTTGAATCCTTTCCAACAAATCTCTGCCAAAATGTCAGTATCGTGGCAAACTTGCTTGTTTTCAAAGGCGGTTAGTAAAGATTTTCCTAATTATTATTTTAGTTGTTTTCTCACACATTAATTCATTTAATTCTCACAACTACCCTTGAGAAGTAATGTTCTCTTATGTGTGGAAGACAAAATAAATGCAGTTGGCTTTGATACACAATGGCACTAGGCATCACCACCCCTGTTCTCTGAGCTGTTAATAATGGCAGGATTTTTCTCTGTTGCACCAATTCATGCAAAGCAGCTGCCTAGGTTTAAGGGGAGGTTACAGGGTCATGGGACAATATTTTTTAGTAACTATCTGGCTCTTATCCAGTATAAACTCACACCCATGACCTCATTTGTATCATGCTCTAGCTAAATCTAGCCAAATGGTAGATGTCTCATTCCTTATTCACATTCATCTAATTAATCAACTCCTACTGAGTGTTACTAGCCACTAAATCTGGAAATAAAACATGATGTTAGCAGACTACAAATAAACTTGAATGGAAGGGGCAATTGAAAAGGAACTAAATTCCTTGGCTTAAATCAGGATCCTCCTCACCCTAACTCCAGCGTAATTTCTCAGGTTCATTGCACTGCTGCAAGTGTACAGAATTGGTCATGCACAAAAAAGGCAAGGGCCCTGTGTGAAGAGAGATCTCCTAGGGAAAACATCCATAGAGTTTACAGGCTATCATGCCCGCACTACTGCTACCACTCCTCCCTCACCCGCTATGGTTGGGCCATGATACTGTGGGTATGTTTCCAGAATCGGTGAGGAAAGACTCTGGTTGATAGATGTGTTAGGGCTAAATTCTTATCACTCAACTTTGCTCATTTTAATTCTGTATTGGCGTCAGCTTCCCTTGGAATAATATCTTAAAAGTTCCTGTTCTTTGGGTTTTCAGAGTGGTGCTAAAAACCACAAAAGCCTGTGAACATAAAGTTGTGCTAAGAAAGAACTTAATCTGAGAGTTTGCAATTTTTTAGGTCTATCAGACACCTGAGGAGGCAGCATGTTATTATAGATAAGAAAAAAGAAAAATTGATGAAGGGAAGGAGAAAGGGAGAGAGGGAGGAAGGGAGGGAGGGAGGAAGGAAGGAGGGAAGATTCACATCAAAATATCTGCATTTCAGGCTTGCACCTACAATTATCTCAGTCACCTAAAGTCCTTTACTCTTCTCGGTTTCAATTTTCTCATGCATAAAACTATATGATTAGAGCAGATGATCAATATATTTTCTTCCAGTTTATTTTAACTTACTTTGCAAGGGAACTTATTGAGTTACAATTAAGACAATATGATACACAGAGCTCAATAACTCTTTGTTCTTCTTGTTCTGATGTATTTTGTTTTATTGCAATTTCTTAGTGACATATTTTTTAAAAAACATAAACTGCTTGTGAAATCCAGTGGAAGGTATGCAACTATCCACTGATAAGAGACAGTAAGTTGGTGCATCCCTAACGGTCAGCCAAGGAGTTAACTAGAGCCATGAATGTTTCGTTGTTCTGGTGGGAAGGTTGGTGTGGCTGTTGTTGCATAAGCAGCTGACATTCAGACTCAGTGTAGCTCTTCAAGGTTCTGGTAGGCTTTTCAGGTGGAGGCAAGAAAAAAACCCAGACACCTTGAACCAAAATAAGGCCCAGCTACTCCAAGGGCACAGCAAGTTACTTGAAAATTAAAAATGTAACTCTTTTCTCAGTATGGATTTTTCTGAAACGATCCTGGCAATTTTCATTTTCCACCCTTGAAAGATGCATTTTCTTTAATAGGTTGTCTAATTAAAGAGCCCAGCAGGTCTTCGAAGTCTTCGCTGGTGAGGATATTGAAAGTGCGCTCAATATTGGAGCACTAAGCGCACTCTTCCCTATGAGACCAGAGAACCCACTTCTTCCCACCATCTCCCACTCATGGGAAGTTTGGAAGCAAAAAGCATCACACTGAAGCTTCAGATTCTTGTTCAATACTGGGTCACATACCTGGCTGGTGCTGGGCAGAGCTTTCCTACTGGAGGAGAGTAATTTTCTCAAGAGAAAGGGTAGAGTTTCAGATATACTTAAAGTAGCTATCTTCTTTTCACCTCACCAGACCAAAGAGAGAAAATCCAAATTAAAAGCAGGGGACAGTTGATACACATCTCTTTTTAAAAGGCCTAAATTTTTAGAAACTTTAAAAGACTTTTATTTGGAATAAACCAAATTATCTGGAAATTTAATAATTTTGATCCTACATTTTAATTCCCACTTGAAATTGCACTAATCCCTCAGTAGAGCAATAGATATATATTTGCACAATTAAATGTACTAGTCTTGGAAATACTGAAAGAGTAATTATATTTTCCATCTGCCCTTGATTTTTCATAAGGGTAATGTAAACATATCACTTCATAAAGGCAATGTAAGCATATCACAAGTGCAAGTCAGTGATTGGTGGTGCAAGAGGGAAGCCCACAGCAAAACTGGGACTTGTGAGGCAGGTCCGTGTGCTAGAAAAGCATTCCAGAGAGGGCACGGGAAAAAAAAAAGACTAAGCATTGTACCTACTGTGGGTTAGAGAACATTAACTACCTTCTGAAAGGGGAAAAGGAGAGAAAATAGGAAACTATATATATGCACATTGTTATTGTTATCATTATTATTAAAATTATGTCCTTTGAGCTCAATGGCTTAGCATATAACTGAAACATACATAGTCTGATTATCCCGTGATACCTCAGCTTCATCCATTTCTCTCCTCCTTTACCTCCTTCTTATCACCGTGCTTTCTCCCTTGCCTCTCTGGTATCTTCTGACGTATGAAGCTCAGTGTATTGGTTGCATTATGATATCTAGACAGTTTGTATTCAAATTAAGAGCTTGTTCAGGATTTATTGTCTTATTTGCATATATAATTGTTTTATAATGGTTGGGAATTTTAAAATATTTTCTTTTTATTTTAAGCAGTCCCTTTAAATTTGTAATCAGAAATTGTCATAGTAAAAGGAAAATTAAAAACTTGCCCATGTTTCACATAACAAATCTTAAATGCTTTTTTCCTCCAAGTTAACTCCTCAGAGATACATCTAGCATCTGAAAACAACTCCAAGTCTAGTCTTAGATGGCATAAAGAAGAACCCTCTGGGGAAGTCTGATGGTTTCATACTTAAAATCTATTCTCCTGGCAACTCTGGAAATTCAGACATGTTCCAAGCAAAATTTCTCCCCTAAGAAGCCATAAATCTGGATAACAGGGGAAAGAAGGAGAAGCTACTAGTCAAAGAACCTGTATGAATGACCCATGGACACGGACAACAGGGTGGGGATGGACTGTGGGAGTAGAGGGTGGACTGGGTGGGTGGAGGAGGGCAAAGGCAGAAAATTGGGACAACTGTAATAGAATAACAGTAAAAAAATTTTTTTTAAGAACTCATAAATCCAATATCAAGTTCTCAGAATTTCTAAAGCAGAATAATTTTATCTAAATCTCCTTTCTGCTGAATCCCTTTTGTTGGCTTCTGTAGCCTTTCTCCTATCAAACAAATTTGGCTAGAAAGTTCCCAATTCTAAAAGAAACCTTCTCAATACATATTGTTCAGGATAAACTCAGCAATGCTAGAGCAACAAATAGCCCCACAACCTCATTTTCATAACACAATGCAAGTTTATTTCTTGTTCACATCCATGTGGGCTGATTAACTCTCTTCCAACAGATGATCCAGGAAGTCCCACTGCTCACTCATGCCATTAGGAACACCGTGAGCGCTGTAGCTGCCATGAAGAGGAAGGTGGAATAAATGGCATGATCTTCCTTAAAGATCACAACTAAGAAGTAGCTTAAATCATTTCTGCCCATACTCCATGGCCCCAAACTAACTGCATGGGAGACTGAAAAATACAGCTTTCAAGTGTGTTCAGAAAAAAATTACATGCTATTTTCAATGCTACATGCTCTAGTCCTTAATCCCAAGAAGCAAATGGGGAATTTCAGAACCACAGACACTGAGAAACACATAATTAAATTTTTCTAATTCTGAAAAGTTTTGGAGATCAATTCCCCAATGATTTTCTCAGACTCTAGCAAGATAAAAAAATAAATGTATTGACACATACATATATGCTTACCTTTATTCACCCACACCATTCAGTCAATGGTATTTTTAATGTAAGCAAATACATGTGTTTTGCAGTCTGCTTTTTTCATGTAATAATCTATCTTAAATATTGTCCTATATCAATATATGTATTAGTACATTGTATAGAATATATTATATCATTTTTATCGTTACAGAACTCACTGTGCTCCCCTATTGAAAGACAGGTTGATTCCAGAGAATGCATTTAAATAAGTGTGTCTTTCAGCCCTAGCCAGTGTGGATCAGTTGGTTGGAGCATCATCCTGTGGACTGAAATGTTACAGGTTTAATTCCCAGTCCAGGCACATGCTGAGGTAGTTGTTAGGTCCCCAATCGGGGGCATACAAGAGGCGACTAATCAACGTTTCTTTCTTGCATCAATGTTCCTCTCCCTCTCTCTTCCTCCCTTTTCCTCCCCCTTCTCTCTCTCTCACATACACAAAAGTATATCTTTGAATACTTATGCAATTAACTCTTTCAGATCAATTCCCAGAGGTAACCAATTGTCAGACTCAAAAACTAAAAATTAATGTTAGTTCCTACTTGTGATAATTAACTCAACCAAGATGATTGGTATATATTTTCTGACTGGTTTTGTTCTGCCTTCATTGCTTAACTTTAATCATCTCTTTGTACAGGTGTTTTATTATAAGAATATATTATGTATATTCTTATAGAATTCTATATACATAATATGTATATTCTTATATTATATATTCTATAAGAATATATTATGTATATTATAAGAACATATTATGTATATTAATTACGAGGGTGTCACTCATAGCAATTGCCAAGTCTAGAAGTAGAAATAAAAGCCAAGGCTATGGAAAAGGAATGAGAAAAAGGAGAAAAAAAATAAGTTAAAAAAAATTGAAAGAGAAGAAGAAGGGAAGGATGAAAGAAGAGGAAGAAAAGGAGAGGAAAAATATAGGTAAACAAGCAGATATTCAGAGAGGAAGGCAGGAAGAACCCCTTGGAAAATAAATAGAATGTTTTCAATTTTCTTTCAAAGCCAGATTAATATTAACACCAAAACCTAAGAAAAATAGTACAAAAATAAAAAACTACAGACTATTCTCCTTTTGGTAATTACCTCAAAAATTCTAAATAAAACACTGTCAAGTAAAATCTAGCAATATATTAAAGAATAATTTACCACAACCAAGTGAGATTTGTGCCACAATAAATTTATATCTAGACTTCCTTTATATCTAGCAGTATCTCCTGTACCTAGAACAGTGCTTTGCACTTTAAATAAATATGTACTAAGTTGATGAATAAAAACATGAAGATAAAAAAATCTTTAAATATAACTCAACATGTTAATAGACCCAAGGAGAAAATTTATGTGGTCATCTATAGAAATGTAAAAAAGGCACTGATAAAATTCAGCATATACAAGGTATTCCTGATTTTAAAATAAAGTAAATAAAAAATTCTTGATAAGATGAGATACTTTCTTAACATTATTGTAGCTAGATTGAGAATCAATTACAAATCCATGAGAAGCCCTGGCTGGTGCGGCTCAGTGGACCAAGTGTGGGCTGTGAGCCACAGGGTCGCCGGTTTTGTTCTGCCTGCACAGGCCTGGGTTGTGGGCCAGGTCCCCAGTGAGGGGTGTGCAAGAGGCAAGCATGCATTGATGTTCCTCTCTCTTTCTCCTTCCCTTCCTCTCTGTCTAAAAATAAAACAAACAAAATCTTTTTAAAAAATTAAATTAAATTAAAGAAGAAAAGTCCATTAGAAGCAATGACAAAATTCATTAAGCTAGATCCCTAAAATGTTTACATTTTGTAAAAATTAATGGTTTTAAATATATAAATAAAAAGTTAGAAATAAATGGAAGAATATATACAACTTAAAATAGTAGTAAAAAGATATTGAGGCAGACTAGTAGGGAAGGGGGAAGAGGGCACCGAATGAAAGAAGGTGAAGGGGTAGCCAAAGAATATACCAACATATGCATGTGTTCTTTGTGGTGATGGCCAGAGGGCATGGGGTGGCGGGGTGTGTGGCTGGGTGCAGTGGGCAAAGGGGAGGGGGAAAATGGTGTCATCTGTAATAGTGTCAATAATAAAAATAAAGTTCAAAAGGAGATAAAATAAGAATACCTTTAACAGGTAATATGTAAGATTTAGATAATTGAAAATTTTTAATTTTACTAAGGGACACTTTTAAAATTTTATGAAGAGAAATATATGTGTCCTGTTTTTGAACAGAAAAGCTCTCAATATTATAATATTTTATAACTTTTAAGCCAACCTAAGAAAATTATATGTAATATTTGTATATGTATATTTAGTGGTAATGATGTTAAAACAGAGGGGGCTTCAGGAGGGCTACAATGTTTCTGAAATGTATGTGACAAGACAGCAAGATAACCAGAAACTTTCTGAAAAAGAGCAATGATTAAGGTCTTGCTTTAACAGATATTAAAACATACTATCTAATTCCTATGGCAGCATAACAAGCCACTTCAATGCTTAGCTGTATAAGATAGCCATCTCGTCACGTTCATGAAATCTGGGGGTCAGGGACACAGGTTGGTTGATTCTGGAAAGACCAGACTACCTGGGGGTGCGCTGGCAGTCAGGGGCTGGAATCAGAGGCAGCTTCACTCACAGGTCTGCTGCCTGGGCTAAGGCAACTTGTAGATGCAGCTCAGCTGAGAGCTGACTAGCTCTGCACTGGCCCGGACCAGACATTCTGGCAGAGCCACACACAATCTGTTAGATGAGTTGCATCCGGGGGGAGCAAGTTAGATGGTAGAGGTGGGCAGGGCAGGCTGAAGGGAGGTGATGAAGAATGAGTCGGGAATAGAAAGGAGACTCAGTATGTTTATGTATGAACATTTATTTGTTTAAATAGTTAATATAAAAATTAACCTAAATTTTATATCTATTTATGATATACTTGATAAATTAACAGGTACTACAAATTTCTTTACATTCTGCTGGAGTTTTTTCAGAGTAGTATGATAAAATAACAAATATTTCTTCAAAACTGATTGGAATATGATGATAAACTTAGTTTCCTCAAGGACGAGTCTAAGAAACCTACAATTTGCTATTACCAAGAATTAGCTAAGCTCTTTATATTTACTATCACATATTATTCTCAAAACATCCATGAAAAAGTGAAAAGTTACTATCATTTCTCTTAAACAACTAAAAAAGATGGAAGGTTAGAGAAATTAAGTAACCTGCCCACGCATAAATAGGCTACTTCTCCACTCATGTCTGTGTAGGATTAATCACTGTATCTGATCCCCCAGACAGCCTGCCCCACTCCAAGGACACACATTAAAGAGAAATGACAAGGTGACACCTGTGAGATCCTCAGGAAGGCAGCCTGTGACATCAAAATAACCTTAATAAAAAAATATGTTACCACGATTCAGCTTTGAAGTCAAACTCACAAGATCAAGAATCTGGTGTCTTAAAGTTACATGGTTTTATATGTGAGTGACATAGTTTGGTTAAATAGTAATTAAATTCATGAATATAATTCTGTAGTGACACTCAATCTGTATTTCAAATTTCCATAGTGATCCAAAACAGACTATTATAATAGTGTCAATTTACCACAAAATGATTACTTGAAAATTCTAAGTCCTGATACATCAATTACACAGCTTGGAAATAAATTTCCTAACATTCAGTTAGATATCAAAGTATCATAGAATTTCAATAATAATTTTAGCACAAGGATGTCAAACCCAACCTTGGTCTGGGCATGTACAAGCACTTCAGCCATGAGGTCAGTAAAAGACGTTTCTGCTGGTCTCTTCATGAAACGAGAAAGAGAGTGAGCCGTTCAGGAATTGTCAAAATCAGGACACCTCCATGACAACCTTCCCTCAGGCTTCACCATTGTTGCCACCTGGGCCAAGAGTTCTCTTTCTCCGTATTGCCTGCTGTTGTGTCCTGAGGCTGAACATAGTGCCCAGCGCATGGCAGAAAAAATAACAAATATTCGTTCATTGAAACTAATTGGAATATGATGATAAACTCAGTTTTCTCAAGGACTAGTCTAATAAATCTATGATAAATCTAGTCTAATTTGCTATTGCCAAGAATTTTGCTGAGCACTTTACATTTACTATCACATATTATTCTCAAAACAACCCTGTAAATTCACTCTAGGGGGAGGAGCTACTAACTTATTTTATAGTCACTATTATTTTCCTAAACAAGGTTATGTAAGAAAAATACACTTTAAAAAATTAACAGCAAATCACTCTAATATACTTTTCCGTGTCATTAAAGATCAAGGGCAAAATAGCTACCTTCTGGCTTGTAAGCTCCCTTAGCTTCTCTGTATAAGAAAGTCACAAAAAGAGATTTCTGTGTCGGTTCCCAGAGAGAAAGCTAATCAAGTCCAGGGAGGACCATGGTCAAAGAAATGCTCTAAGGTCTCGCTGAAAGACAACTTCCAGCAGTTAGATCCCGTCTCCCTCTAAGTTGAAGTTTCACTCATGCAGTGTTTTCAGGTACAAAGAAAGGTGATCGAGGACAAGAAAAATGCCAACTGCAGTGTGATGAAGCCAGGGGCCGGGCGACTGCTGGCTGAGGGCAGGCAAAGGGACATGGAGGTTATCTGTAATCGTGTCAACAATGAAAGGAAAGAAATGCGAAGCTGGAAATTGATGCTTGACAAAGTCATCCGTCATTCGATTTAGTCTGTAACACCAATTATCACCTAGCAAAAGATCATTTTGATGATGCTAATTCATTCCAAGTGACAATACAGCCACTTTTACACACGTCTTTTTTCTAACATTTACTAGTGTTGCTGTAAAGGGTCTTTAGAAAGGAAGTACTACTTGTTTCATTATGTTTCAATAAAGGTTAATGCATGACCCAACTTTTTTCTAATAAAATATGCCTAAAGGTGAACTTAAGTAGGCTATAAAATTAAATCATCCACTGCCTTCAAGCAACAAAAATATCAATTTTCTGGCCTCTCATATTTACCCTTGAAACTATAATAAATTGTGAAATATTAGCTCTCTTTGGTTTTGCTTGCTTCCTACAATGCAGTGCTGAAGCCCTGAATCACTCCGTTTGCTTCTTCCCCTACCAAATCCACTTCTCAGAGTTTCTGGCAGGACTGAAAGGATGTACCAAGATGATTGGTGCTAGATTATTAAAAATTAAGTCCCCCAGAGTTCTCTTTTACATTTGTTTTCCAGGAGAATTATTCAGGATACCTGAATTAAAAGCTACTCCTTAACCTTGAATTGCCTTATTCTGAAGGCTAAAGAACTACCTCATATTCTGGGCACTTTAATGGTGAAGTAAATTATTGGCTCTAAAGAAATAACCAACTGCAAAAGGGACAGCCAACAAAATCCTGGAATAAATTAGGCTCAATGTTAATCAGATAGTAGACAACCAATATGACTCAGAATTCATGACAAAGATTTCCATCATGGTAATTGGCCTAGGCTGTAAGAACAGATTGCAAAACAGATGGATAAAAACCATAACAAAAATAACAACAAATTACACATCTGTCCTAAATATAAATATCGGAAATTTAGCCTTTATGTTATGCCCTAGGAAAGGCAGAAGGTCCCAGGATACTTATACAAAGATATTTAGTATTCTCCTATATTCACAGCAAGAAGTGTTGATCCAATGGAGTAGCAGTACAACTCATCAAATAGCTTCTAATTCATGTTCTGACATTAATTGGGTGACCTTATGGAAAATTGCTTAAACTCACTGGCATAAGTTCATTTGGTTGCAAAACTGGTGGATTTTACTATATCTTCTACATCCCCTTAAAGGCATAAAACTCCAAATTCTATGTAATTTATTATGAAGCATGCAATAAAGCAGATTTGTTTCCTGTTCCATTGCTGAATTTGAGCACTGAAAGTTGTGCTCATCGCATAGTGAATTCTGTGTAACTATTTCTTGAATGAATATAGTCATAATGAAGTATTTATTCAATAAATGCACATAGAAAACATGCATCCTTTCAGTTTCTTAGTACTATATTATATTTACATACAGGGGATATGTTGGAAAGAATTTTTTGAAAATTCCCAAACTACCATGAGATAAAGTCCATGGTATAAAAAAAAGGTTAAAAAATAGGACAGTATTGTCTAAATTTTTTAATCCATAAAATGCCTGAAGACTGGCCTGTGAGCAACCACCTTCAGCGCAACAGACCAAGATCAAAGAGTGTTTGGGGGAAAGTAAAAAGTACACAGACTTTTAAAAAATATTTCAGCCTTTTAGACAAATGATTTCCAGACTTTTGAGTTATAATACATGAAATTCACAAATTCCCCTTTATTTAATTGGTCTAATTTAAACCACCTAGCTAAACAGTGACTCATCTCAATTTCTTTCCTTTCTTCAAGTATTCTGCGCTGCCCTAGGCTTTGAAGAAGACAGGGAAAATAAAAGGCTCAGACAGAGAATTTGCTTGCGAACATTTAAAAGTCTTTTTAGCACATCTAGCAATCTTATTTAAGGCTGCACACACCGCACATATACCTTAATTTTGTCATTCATTGGACCAATATTTCTTGAGATCCTATTTATGTACCATGAATGTTTTGGGCAAAGGAGAGTAAATTAGTGAACAAAATGTATTAAAATCCCTGCCTTCACAGAGTTGTATTCTATTAGGTGAAGGAGATATTAAAAAAGAGGTAGACAATAAATAATAGTCAATATATAGTGTGTTAGATGATTATAAAAAGGGATAGCCGTGGGTGAGGGGTAAGGAGTGGGACAGGCTGTGACTACAAATAGAATGGTCAGCAAGGCCCCACTGAGAAGCTGACATTTCAAAAAAAAAAAAAAAGGAGAGAGGGAGTCTACCTATGTGGTCAGGAAGAGCATTTCAAGCAGATGGAAGAGCAAGTGCAAATGCCCTGAGGGAGGAGCATGCCTCACTTCTTTGGGAAACAGCAAGAAAACCAATGAGGTTAGAGGAGAGGGGCTCAGGTGAGGGTCATATGAGATAAAGTCAAAGAGGTAACAAAGGCTAGACTGTGCGATGCCTTATAGCTTCAGGAGTTTGGCTTTTCCTGTGAGGGAGATGGGCAGCCATAAAGGGTAAACCAAAGAGGGGCATGAGATGACTTCTTTTTATGGGTAACAGGATCACTCTGGGTGCTTATTTAGCATTGGTTATAGAGGGACAAAGGCAGAGATGTGAAGGCCAGTTAAAAGGCTGTTAAAAGATGCTCAACGTCATTTATCATCAGAGAGATGCAAACCGAAAATGCAGACAACTGTAATTGAACAACAATAAAATAATTTTTTTAAATAAAAAATAAAATAAAAAAACACAATGAGATACCATCTCACTCTTGTCAGAATGGCTATCGGCAGTAATTTAACAAACAACAACTGCTGGCAAGGATGAGGAGAAGGGAATGCAGACTGGTGCAGCTGCTGTGGAAAGCAGTGTGAAGTTACCTCAAAAAATTAGAAATGAAACTGCCTTATGACCCAGAGATTCCACTTCTGGGAATTTATCCAAAGAAACCCAAAACACTAAGTAGAAAGAATATATGTACACTTGCATCCATTTCTTACAATAGCCAAGATTTAGAAGCATCCCAGGTGCCCACCAGTAGATGAGCAGATAAAACAACTATGGAACATTTATACGATGGAATACTGCTCATTTGTAAAGAAGAAGAGGAAGGAGGAGAAGGAGGAGGAGAAGGAGAAGAAGAAGAAAATTTTATTCTTTGCAACAGTATGGATGGACCTGGAGAATATTATGCTAAGTGAAATAAGCCAGTGAAGGAAAGACAAACACCATATGACTTCACTCATATGTGGAATCTAATGAACAAACTGAACTAACAAGGAAAATAGGGACAGACTCATAGATGGGGAGCGAGCTGACAGCTCTGGGGAGTTGGCGGAGTGGAGGGATCAAGCAAAACAGAAAAACAAAAGAGGAAAAACTCATGGACATGGACAACAGTATGGTGATTGCAGGAGTCAGGGGGCAGAGGTGGACAAGGGGATAGTGAGGATAAATAGTAATGGAAAAGTACAACAAAATATTTTTTAAAAAAGAAGCTATTGAAAATATAGAAACACACACATTCTAATTTACTTATAAGAGTTTCATTCATTCATTTTCTCATTGAGAATCCACTATATGCAAAGAACTATAAGTGATATTATACAAAACCTCTACCCCACTGCCTACCCCTAGCCAAGGACTTGAAAAGAGATTGCTATAGACTAAATGTTTGTGTCGCCCCCCACCAAAAAAAAAAAAATCATATGTTGGAATCTAATTGGCAGTGTGATGGTATTTGGTTGTGGCACCTTAGAAAGACATTTGGGTCATGAGGACAGAAGCTTCATGAATAAGATTTGTGCCCTGATGAAAGGTCTCTCACCCCTTCCACCATGTAAGGACACAGCAAAAATACCACCGGCTGTCTGTAAACCAAGAGACAGGCTCTCACCAGACACCAAATCTGCCAGAACTTTGATCTTGGACTTCTCAGCCTCTCCAGAACTGTGAGAAATAAATTTCTGTTGTTTATAAGCCACCCATTCTGTGGTATTCTATTATGGTAGCCCAACGCACCAAAACTGGGACTCTGCAAGTGTTGTACAGGCATTTCACCTTCCAGGAACATCTGACAAAGTCTTGAAAGAATTTTTGTATCTTTAATGCTTATCAAATTAAAAACTTGCAACAAAAGTAACTAAGTTTATGTGTTGCCACACCATCAGCTTACTGCATTTTATATTGCTTACAGAATGACTGTTCTAAAGGAAAACTGTAACATTCATAGAAATATGACCATCACCTTTAAAAAAGACACAGATATATCAGCAACCATTTTTATTGAAAAAAGACAGTTCCATGGAATTTGAGAAAAAACTGTGGCCATTTTTGTTATTGGAAAATATACACAAACATTATTTAAAGTGTCTACATTCTAGATTCCAGGAAAAAAAAGCTTTGTTTTTAAATACCATTGAGATGATCTGAAGGCCCAAAGCTCCACAGTAATCCTGCGGCTGCCCAGGACTGAGATTACATAACAGAAAGCAAGCAGACCTGAGAAGCATGGGAGCAGAGTCACTGGATTTCTTAGCTTTAGCAGGTTTCTTGTATCATCCTAGAAAAGCATTGACCTTAGAAATGGTACATATGCTCACTGCTCCTGAAATCTTAAGGAAATAAAACAGAAACAGATAATCATTTCTGTTGTGGTGTCCTGTGTCTTGAAGTAAGAGGTTGTGGGAAGGAAAGAAATAAGCAAGGTTAAGGGGTGAAGTATGATGCTGAAGACTGAATACCATCTATTTCTCACCTTGATGCCTTGTTAATGCAGTTTTCTTTTCCATCTCTCTTCAACCGGCTCACCCTTATTCATCCCTCCACACTCCTCTTGGGCACAGCTGCCATGGACGTCTTCTATGAATAGAACACTGAACTCCCCCAAACCTCTCTAGCATCTCTCTAGCATCATTGTCACTTATCATGAATTGTGTTTGTCTTGTCCAGGAGTATTAAAAGTTCCTTGATGAAAAGGATCTTGTTTTACTCATCTCTGTGCTCATACAACTCTGCATGGTACTTAACAAATAATGTGTTCAATAAATGTTGATTACCCAAAAATGAATTAAACACTTCAACATAAGAGCTGACACCATAATACCCCTAAAATTAAAAAAAAAGGGAGGTAGCTCTTTGACATTGGTCTTGGCAATGATTTCTTTAGATACGACACAAAAATAACAAGCAACAAAAGCAAAAGTCAACAAGTGGAACTACATCAAACTAGAAGTTCCTACACAGCAAAAGAAACAAATCAACGGAATGAAAAGGCAACTTACAGAGTGGGAGAAAATATTTTCAGGTAAGTGTCAATATCTAAAATATATAAAGAAATCATATACCTCAATAAGAAAAAGCAAACAATTTAATTTAAAAGTGGGAAGAGAAAGCAAGTAGACATTTTTCTAAGAAACATCCAATAGCCACTGTGCACCTGAAAAAATTGTCAATATTGCTAATTATCAAGGAAATGCAAATGAAAACCACAAGGAGGTATCACCTCATAACTGTTAGCATGGCTATCATTAAGAGATAAGAGGTAAGCGTTGGAGAGGATGTGGAGAAAAAGAGACACGTGTACTGTTGGTGGGAATTTAAATTGGTATGGCCACTACGAAAAACTGCATGGAGCTTCCTCAAAAATTAAAAATAAAAGTACCATTATCTAGTCATTCCACTCTTAGGTACGCATCCAGAGGAATGAAAACAGGATATTGAAGACATATGTGCTCTCTCACATTTATTGTGGCATTATTTATGGTAATCAAGATATGGAAACAGCCCTAGCTGGTGTAGCTCAGTGGATTGAGTGCGGGCCTATGAACCAAAGGATCGAGGTTTGTTTCCCAGTCAGGGCACGTACCTGGATTGCAGGCCAGTTCCCAGCAAGGGATGCACGAGAGGCAACCATACATTGATGTTTCTCTCCCTTTCTCCTTCCTTTCCCCTCTAAAGATAAATAAAAAAAATGTTTTTTTAAAAAATGATATGGAAACAACCTAAATGTCCACCAAAGGACAAATATATAAAGAAGATGTTGTACATATATAAAAAAGAATATTACTCGGCCATGCGAAAGAGAAATTTTGTCACTTGCAACAACATAGATGGATCATAATGGCATTGTGCTGAGATAAACCAGACATTTCAAATACTGCATTATATCAGGTGTGTAAGGAAGACAAAAAAGCCTAACTTACAAGACCAGAGAACAGAATGGTGGCTGCCAGGGCTGAGGGTTGAGGGTCGAGGGAACTGGGGAAATGTTGTTAAGGGTATAAGCTTGCAACCAGTAGATGCATAGATACATACATCCTGGAGATCTAATGTACAACCAAGTGATTATAGACAACATACTGTACAATAAATTTCAAAGTTGTTGAGAGGCTAGATCTCAATTATTCCTGCCACAAAAAAAGAGATGATAATTATGTGATGTGATAAAATGTTAGCTAATTCTAAGGTGGTGATCATATTGTAATATATCAATGTATCAAGTCAGCTTGTTGTTCACCTTGGCCTTACACAATGATATATGTCAACCATAGCTCAATAAAACTTAAATAAATGCTGATTAAACAAACCAAACTGATATGACATTAGCATTCCCTAAACAATACCCAGAGATGCTCTAGTATATCCTAATATAGATCCTCAAGATAGTTATGTTTGTTCTTTCCAATTATCCTTTAATTTGTCTTAGCAACAAAGTGTTTACCTCAATTTACCTCCCAAGCTAGCTGAATTACATTGGTTGCATTGTGATTTTCATTAACCTTATTTTCTTTTCTTTTTTTTTTTGAAGATTTCATTTACTTATTTTTAGAGAGAGGGGAAAAGAGAGAGAAAGAGAGAGAGAGAAACATCAATGTGTGGTTGCCTCGCATATGGCCCCCACTGGGGACCTGGCCCACAACTCAAGCATGTGCCCTGACTGGGAATCGAACCAGCAACCCTTTGGTTCACAGCCCACACTCAGTCCTCTGAGCTACACCAGCCAGGGCATTAACCTTATTTTCTATTACCAACTCAGTTGCAATAAAGCAACAGAATCTACAAATTCTGTCACTACCAGAAAAAACAAAAACATTCAAACTGTTTTTTATTAGTCTCCACTTTTGTTTTAACACATGATCTTTAAAGAAAACTTTTAAAGCAGAGAGAAGAGAAAGCCACCATACATTCAGCACTATTTTATTTTACTGTCGCTCATCAAATGCCACATTTTATAATAATACTATTCTCTTTTTTCCTTAAACCCTCTTCAAGATTTCCAGTTGATATATTTTTTAGTCCCCAAATTCAAAATCTAGAAGCTGACATTGACTTCTCCCTTCCCTTTACCAAGCCCACAGAATATTTGATTAGTTCTCCTATCCTTCTGTTATTCCTTCACAGACTTGCTTATTCTTTCATTCTTTTTTTATTAATTTCAACTCGGAGCTCAGTTATTTCAGCAGCCTCCTAAAATGTTCCTTGATTCAGACTTCTTTCACTTCTGTGTGTAACAAGATTGTCTTCCTAAATCATCATCAAGATTTTGTCACATCCATCCACAAAAGACTTGTGTAATTCCTTTGTCTGATATCCAAAGCCATAATCTGTGCTGGTTCACAAACTAGGAAGTTCCCTGAATGAAATCTGAAATGGACTTCCACACATAAAGGGCAAGAGCTACTGAGGAAAGAGGCAAGACATTCCAGATTGGTAGTGGCAGGTTTAGTAAGCAAGGGCACTTACATCTGAGGTTGCCAGAACCTTAAAAGTTTACATAGAGGCCTTACCTGGGTTCAGTCACACACTCAGTCCAGACGGTCTCACCAACTCACCGCTCTTCAAGATGGCATCCTCAAAAACATCTTCTGCTGTGGAAATGGTGGGCAAAGCTACGACACTTGTACCGCCTCCGCTTCCTTTGTGGACCCCTGACTGCCACGATCGTTGGCACTAAGTGTGGTTTCAGGGGAATAAAACCTCAAGAATGGGGATCTATCATCTATTTGTAAATTAAAATTTCTATTTTGAGGTAAAGGTACATTCACACGCAGTTATTAGAAATAACGCAGAGAGCCCATGTACCTTTTACCTAGTTTCCTCCAGTTGTGATATCCTGTAAAACTATAATTCAGTAGCAACCAGGATATAGGTGTTGATGTAGCCCATGTACAAAACATTTTTATCACCAGAAGGATCCATCACGATGCCCTTTTACAGCCACAACCTTTATCAAAAATTACATGGGTGTATTTGTATGTTTAATTCTGCATTCTGTTCTATTGCATTGACCTAGTTCTGAATCTGATGTTTCATTTAACTGTCCATTTGATGTATGTACTTTATTGTTTGGACACTTCTGTGCTTTCTGGCACAGGTATTTCAGGCACATTTTGGTTTCTTTACGTCCCAAACCTGGAACCAGCCATTTCCTCAAAGAGCCCTGTTTCCTTTCTGTGAAGGATAGCACAATATTTAGAAGACAAGATCTGAGCACTTCTCATTCTATCACCTCTAAAATTATCTCCCATGAAAACCATCCATTATAAACTGAATGTTGGCATTTTTCTAAAATTTATATGTTGAAGCTGTGACCCCAGTATGAAGGCACTTGGAGGTGGAGGCTTTGAGAGGTAATCATGTTGAGATGAGGTCATGAGGGTGAGGCCCCAGGATGGCATTAGCGATCTTGTATAGAGAGGAAGAGAAACCAGAGCTCTAAATCTCTCTGAGTTCAAGAACAGAGCAAGAAGATGGCCATCTGCAAGCCAGGAAGCAGGTTTTCAGTTTTCACCAGGAATAGAATCTTCCAGTGTCTCGATCTTGGACCTCCCAGCCTCCATAACTATGAGAAATAAATGTCTGCTGTTTAAAACATCTAGTCTACAGCGTTTTGTTAGAGTTTCCCAAGTTTACTAACACAGAAACTTGGCGCTGAATTGGGGTGCTGCTCTAATAAATACCTAAAGGTGTAGAAGAAGCTTTAGAACTGGGTAATGGGTAGACACCAGAGAATTTTTGATATGCATACTACAAAAAGTCAAGATTGCTATGAAGGGATTATTAAAGGTGATTCTGACAAGAATTCAAGAAAAATAGAGGAGAGCTGTTGTAGGGTAAGTGGAGGCAGTCTGGCTTCCTCACCAGGAGTCTGAACTACTAAAGGAAGCAGTGTTCCCATAACCTTGAATGGACCTGGTAAGTGGTATTCTCACAGCCTTGAGACTGGGTCTGATAAACAGTTCCCATGGCCCTGAGTGGGCTGGCATGTGTAGTATGAAGCTCTGTTGCATAAGATCTGTTGGCACCCTTCCGGCTTTGTCTGTGTTCCAGTACTTAGGCAGGTAGGGACTCCCCGCTGGGTGCCACGACACGTGCCACACAAGGGGACAGGTGACACGCAGTGTGCCGTACAGAGGCCTGCAGGGAGATTTGAAGCTTGGAGTGTGCGTGGCTCGCCCTCCTGTGAATAAAGGCATGTCAGACATCCCAACAGCTCCATGAATATTCTTCTGTCTGCCCGAATATTGTGGCCCTGTCCAGCCTTGACAGGCTGCAACACAGCTGTAGAAAAAGCTTTTTATTTTTTTAGAGAATGCATAAATAATTATAAGCAGAATGTTGGTAAAAATATGGATGGTAGAGGTCATTCTGGTGAGGTCTGGAAATGAAGAACGTGTTATTGGAAGCTGTAGAAAAGGTGATACCTGTTATAAAGTGGCAAAGAATTGTGCTGAATTGTGTTGCAAGTGAAGAAATTGAATATTTAGCTGAGGAAATATCTAAGCAAAGTATTAAAGAAGTGGCTTGGTTCTTCCTGACTGCTCATAGCAAAGTGTGAGAAGAGATAAACGAACTTGATAAAGAGACAACTGATCAGATCACTGGGGAAGACTTGGAAAAGGCCATTGGAGGAGGTTGCCCAAGGCAGTGTAAACAGTTCAGGACAGGAATGGCTGGGAAGCTGAATGCCTCCGTAGTCCATGGATGTACAGGCCAGAAGATTTAAAATAAAAGGGCAGAGACTGGCTCTCGGGCTCTCTTCCTCCAGGATGCTTGGATGATCGTGCTGCAGCTGCCCACATTTCCCCATGGACAGTATTTTGGATGGGAAGGAACTCTGGGTGCAGCCTAGGATCAGTCTGGCCTGGCAGAGGGTGGCAGGGTTATTTTTCTTTGGCTGTTCTGGAGGGGTCGAGCTCTGAGACAGAAACCTGCCATTCTGCCAAAATTGTGTAGCTTTTTTATCTTATGTTGCTTTGGTTTGTAAACTAATCGTATAGAAATTAGATAATTTAAAACTAACAGGGGGAATGATAGAACTCAGGTGTTAATAGAGTTTAGCCTTAACTGATAGACTTAAGTGAGTAAAGCTATAACTAAAGAGTTAGAGTTTCACCTTAATTGATAGGCTTAAGTGACTAATGCATGTAGAAAGCTGTTATTCAAAAACCGTGTAGCATTTGAATAAAGACTCCTTTCCTTTATCACCAAAACTTTGCCTCTGGAATTTTGCCTAGAGAGGCAGTGGGCAGCAGGACCCCAATTGCTGTTCGTTGACAAATTAAAAAATAAATTATTAGGTAAAAAGAACCAGAACCAAAAAATTTGGAGAATTCTCAGCTTGCCCATATTGCATTAAAAATGAGAAAATGTGTCCAGAAGAGGACACGAAGGGTGTGGATAAGCAGTCATTTGATAAAGAGATTAGTATGGCCATCAGCCCCTGCCCTGAGCAGAAACACTGCCCGTTTCAACTGAAGGGGACAGAGAGAGGATGAACTAAAGGAAAACTATCAGGCTTCTTGGATCCTACAGGAAAATACAGGGCTATTCAGCTGCTAATATGGGTATTTTTCACAATCACAGGGAAGAATGCCCTGAAAGGTGATTCAGAAAAAATCAGGGCTGCCTCCTCCATTTCTAAAGGAGCAGGGAGGACATTGCCTCAGTTTCAACAGGCCAGACAGCAACCTTCCAGAGTCAGGAGAGCGAGGTGCCTGGAGTCATAGAGGTGGGGTACCCAGAGCCTTGATGGCACTGTCCCCACCTGACAGAGTCCGGGAGGTGAGGGTAGTACCTGTACCCCAAAAAAAAGGAAAAAAGAAAACAGGAAAAGAATATGTGTGTCCATAACAGTTCAGACCCACCATCTTCCATCCTCATCCTCCTGACTAATTCAAAATTAATCATTTAAGATTCATCATTTAAAGTTCACTCCTGAAAGATTTTGCCATAATATCTGATAAAGGGTTAATATCCAAAAGGTCTAAAGAACTCATACAACTAAACACTAAATAATCAGTTAAAAATGGGCAGACCAAAAATAATCACTTTTCTAAAAAGACATACAGCTGGCCAGTAGACATATGAAAAGATGCTCACCATCACTAAGCATCAAGGAAATGCAAATTAAATCACAAGAGATAACACTTAACACCTATCAGAATGCCTATTGTCATCAATAAATCAACAAAAAACAAGTGTTGGAAGGGATATTGAGAAAAGGGAATCACTGTGCACTGTTGGTAGGAAATGTAACCACCACTATGGAAAGCAGTATGAAGGTTCCCCCCAAAATTAAAAGTAGAACTACATTATGACCCAGCAGTTCCACTTCTGAATATGTGCTGGAAAAAACCCCAGGTACTTCCAATCACAATGGTGGCATAGGCAGACATGGCTCGGCTCTTTGCACAACTACATCAAAATTATAACTAAAATATAGAACAATCATCACTCAGAAGCATCAGAAATTGAGTTGAGTGGAAGTCTGACAACTTCAAAATTAAAAGGTGAAGTATTCATATGATCTCAGGAAACACCAGAATATGACAACTTCAAAATTAAAGAAACTACATCCATCCAGCCTGGTAGGAGGGGTGTGGGCATAAAACAGGCCAGTCCGACATCCAAGTGTGGTAGATAAAAATTCAGGATGGACATCTTGGGAGCAAAGAGTCCCAGATCCATACCATGCATCCCAGCCCACGGTTTCACTGCCAGGAAGATAAATCCACAAAACTTCCAGCTGCAAAATCCAGCAGGGATTGAGTCAGTGGAAGAAACTTCTAGAGCCCCAAATAGTTCCTCTTAAAGAACCCACACACCCACTCACCTACTCAGACTCACTCCCTCTGAACTCCAGCACTGGGATAGGACCTTGAAAGGCACCAGTGGCGTTCTGAGAAAAACTGAATTGTCTGGCATCACGGCAAGCAGAGGCCTTGATGCCAGATCCCTTTTCTAAACCTCCTGGCCCCACAGAGCCACAGGGCCAGCAAGCTGATACCATGTCTGAGACTCCATCTTCCATCAACATGGCTAACACTGTTTGATATACCTTGAAGAACCCCAGAGACATTGCTCCAACTTACTGGCCCACGCAAGCTGCTTTTCTGTAGGAATGGCTGGTCTTGGCTCATGATACACAACTTTCTAAACCCTATTAAACAAGCAACAGCTGTCCTCAGTGGGAGCCAGTCACGGCACTAGCAGCAGCCAGGCTAGATTCACAGCTTGGCTTTGCCTGCAAATCTCCAAGCCCAGCACAAGTAACAGCCAACTCAGACTGCTTTATAACTCAGGCAGAGTGGCCCCGGGCAAAATTCAGGCAGGAGAAGACCTTGGCTGGCACCATCCAGGAAAGCATAGGGCTAGTGCACCCAGTGGACTGCTACAGACCACATCAGAGGACCACCACCCTGCCCCTGAAGCTGATCCTCCATGGAGGGCAGAGTTTGTTACTCAGTAGTCACAGCCAGTCCTTGCAGCTGACTGGCCTGGGTAAATCCCTCCCATTGATCTGCCAACAGCAACCAAGGCTCAACTACAAGAGAAGGATGTACTCAGTCCACAAGAAGGGTGCACCTTGAGTACCCACCTTGGGTGATGAGGAAGGCTGTGCCACTGGACCCTACAGGATACCTACTACATTAGGCCACACTACCAAGACACAGAACCAAAGCATCTTTATCTAATACATAGAAACAAACACAGGGAAGGCTACCAAAATGAAGAGACAAAGAAACATGGCCCAAATGAAAGAACAGATCAAAACTCCAGAAAAAGAGCTAAATAAAATGGAGATGAGCCATCTGTCAAATGCAGAGTTCAAAACACAGTTTATATAAATGCTGAAGAAACTTAGTGACAACCTCTCCGGCACAAAAAGACCCAATCAGAAACGAAGGACACACTAATCAAAATAAAGAATAATTTACAGGGAAACAACAGTAGAGTGGATGAAGCCGAGAACCAAATCAATGATTTGGAACATAAGGAAGAAAAACACAACCAATCAGAACAAGAAAAAGAAAAAAACATCCAAAAAAGATGAGGGTAGTATAAGCAGCCTCTGGGACAACTTCAAGAGGTCCAACATTTACATCATAGGGGTGACATAAAGAAAAGAGAAAGAGCAAGAAATTGGAAATCTATTTGAAAAAATAATGAAAGAAAACTTCCCTAATTGGTGGAGGAAATAGACATGCAAGTCCAGGAAGCACAGAGAGTTCCAAACAAGCACAGAGAGTTGGATGCAAAGAGGCCCACTTCAAGACACATCATAATTAAAATGCCAGAGATTAAAGAAAAAGAGAGAATCTTAAAAGCAGCAAGAGAAAAGAAGTTAGTTACCTACAGGGGAGTCCCCATATGATTGTTAGCTTATTTCTCAAAAGAAACTTTGCAGGCTAGAAGGTATTGGCAAGACGTACTCAAAGTCATGAAAAGCAGGGACCTACAACCAAGATTGCTTTCTCCAGCAAAGATATCATTTAGAATTCAAGAGCAGCTAAAGAGCTTCCCAGACAGGAAAAAACTAAAGGAGTTCATCATCAGGAGTTCATCATCATAAGGAACTTTATTTTAAGTTCCTTAAATAAAGGAACTTATTTGAGAAAAAGAAGATCAAAACTATGAGCAATAAAATGGCAACAAATACCTATCTACCAACAATTGAATCTAAAAAAACAAAGCAAACAAGAAGAACAGAGACAGAATCATGGATACAGAGAGAATCTTGATGGTTGCCAGATGGGAGGGGGATGTAGGAGGATGAGTGAAGAGGTGAGGGGATTAAGAAGTACAAATAGACAGTTACAGCCATGGGGATGCAAAGTACGATATAAGAAATGGAGCAGCTAAAGAACTTCTATGCGTGACCCATGGACATTAACAATGGTGGGAGGATTGCCTGAGTGAGTGGGGATGCTGGGTGGAGGGGGACAAAAAGGGAAATATCAGGACAACTATAATAGCATAATCAATAAAATATGGTTTAAAACATTTTTAAAGATAAAAAAGAAAAAGCCCAATATACTAATTTGAAAGCACATATATATACCTATGTTCATTAAACCATTATTTACAATAACCAAGATGTAGAAGCAACCCATGTGTCCATCAATATGGCCAACGGATAAAAGAGGTGGTACATACATAGGATAGAATATGACTTGGCCATAAAAAAAGAATAATATCTTACCATTTGCAAAAGCATGAGTGGAACTAGCGAGTATTATACTAAGTGAAATAAGTGGGACAGAGAAAGACAAATACCATATGATTTCACTTATACATGGAATCTAAAGAACAAAATAAACCAGCAAAGAAAACAGAAACAGACTCATAGATGCAGAGAATGAACTGATTGCCAGATGAAAGGGGATTTGGAGAGACAGGTGGAAAAGGTGAAGGAATTAAGAAGTACAAATTGATACAAAATAGTTATGGGGATGTAAAGCACAACATTGGAAATGTAGTCAATAATATTTTAATAATTATGTAGGGTGCCAACTGAGTACTTGAATTATAGAGTAGATCACTTCATAACTTACATTATTGTTTAATCACTATGCTATACACCTGAAACTAATATAAAATAATAGTGAACATCAATCATAATTGAAAAATAAACTTTAAAAAGAATTTTAAATAAGTAAATAAGGCCCTACCCAGTGTAGTTCAGTTGGTTGGAATGTCATCCCATAACTGAAAGGTTGTAAGTTCGATTCCCAGTCAGAGCACATACCTGGGTTGTGTGTTGGATCCCCAGTCTTGTGTGTATAGGAGGCAACAAATCAATACTTCTTTCTCATATCAATGTATCTCTCTCCTTTCCTCTCTATCTTCTTCTCTTTCTAAAAGCAATGAAAAAACGTCCTCAGTTGAGGATAGAAAAACATTTTTTAATAATAAATAAATAAGTTCACTCCTGCATCACCTCTAAGAAATATTCTCTGACAACTAACCCCACCCCAGCCAGACTGAACTAGGTGTCCCTCCTTCATGCTTTTAAACGTTTGATGCATATTTTCTTTGATAAATTTACCATACTTATTTTTAATCATATATGTATATATCTATTTTCTCCCCTAGACTAAACAGGGACCATGTTTCATTCATATTTATCACCTTAGGGTCTAAAAATATGATGAACAATTCCAAACACATTAAAATGCCATTGATGATTATTTGGGACATATGAAACAATAAGCGATAGTTACTCTATATGTTTCTGAATTTTGAGGTGTTTTGTAATGGTTATTTAGTAACTTTATTAATTTTTTAAAAATACCTAATGGCCTGAATTTGTCATATTTTCTTCATTGAATATTGTATCAGCTATAATAGAAAAACAATCTTAACCATCACAAGCCCCTATCTATGTGAAAATGGAATAGCTTACCAATAATTTTGCTTTTGGCTATTTTCTGAAAGAGAAGAGAAACTCTTGAGATTTTCAATATTTTCAGCTTAACCTCTTTCCCTTGATACTCTTTTCTCTCTTCTCCAATGAGGGAAACTTTTTCACCTTAAAAAAAAAAAATGGCACAGCCATCAACAGGCCTCCAAGCTCTACACACAGAGAATGTCCAATAAAACCTCCTAATAAAAACGCTATTGAGCAGATAATGCCAGGAGACCAGTCAGGAAGGGTTAGGGCTTCATTGAAGCACCCTCAAAAGTCATAGCAAAAGCCTTGCCAAAGGGGGTGCTTCTGGCTTTTTTAGTGTTCCCCCAAAGACCTCACAGAGCAATCTAAACAATAGCATCCAATTACAAAAGCTAGGTATTGAAAAATTTTTAAAGTAAATCAAATTTAAAAGCTTGTATGTCATAAAAATGAGTGGCAACGGTATTATTACTCTTTCATTTTATTATTCCACTACTTTATTTCCTAGAAATATTTGGGATACTGATTTTGGCCATCTTTTTTTAGAAAAAGAAGAGATCTTTCAAGACATCTGTGTCAACCTACTTCCTTTATCGATAAAGTAAGTGAGAGCCATGGAATTCAGGGAGACTACTCAACTACTGGCGGAGCTTAGGTGAGAACCTATGTCCCTAGTCTGAAGTCAAAGGTTCTTTCAGTACATTTACATGCTTTGCAAACTTTTCTGTACTGTTATATCTTTATAAATAAATGGTAGGCTGCTCCTAAAATGGTTCCCAGGCATCTCCTGCCTCCGGGGCTTCACTCTCGGTGTAATCCTTCCCCATGTGTGTCAGCTGGAATTTAGAGACTTGCTTCTAATAAATAGAATACAGTAAAAATAATGATATGTCACTTCCAAGATTAAGTTATCGAAGACTGAGACTCTGTCTTTCTGTCTCTCTCTGGCTCGTGTTCTTTTGCTCTCCAATGAACCAAGCAGCCATGTGGGGTCAGCCTCAGCCCAAAAGCCTGTGAGAAACTAAATCCTACCAGTAACCATTTGTGTGACTTGGAAACAGATCCTCCCCCAGTTAAGCTTCAGAAAAGACTGCAAACCCAGCTGACACCTTTATTGCAATCTTGTCCCTGAGTTAATCTGTGCCCAGATTGCTGACCCACAAACATTGCAAAATAATAAATGTTGTTATTTTAAGCTACTAAGTTTTGGGGTTATTCGTATTTCCTAAACTGAAGATTCCTTTTCTGTAACATAACCCACTCTTTTTACAGGTGTCATCTGCCAATCTTGGCATCACTGGTGGAAATTGGGGCTCTAGAAGTGACACAAATATGTTGATTGTTATCCTGGCTAATACTCTGTCTGTGACTCAGGGGTCTCATGTCTTCTATCATCATTCATGAGACTGCAGCAGGCCGACTCGTTAGTTCTGAGTAAGACTCTTCCCAGTTCTTGAAAATGAGATGTTCAACAACAAAAATAAATATTTTTCTACATTTTCACAAATATTCCTAATAACACAAGTGTAATTATATGTATTTTGATATATTAACTCCATTTCCCTGTGATTCTTCCGAACTGAGACAATTGGGTAAAATGATGCAGAGTCTCAGGGACAGTGACGAATGGGCAGAAAGGCAGAGACATGACTTTTGAGTTTCAAAACCCAAGACATTTCATTTTCAAGGGTTTGAGTTCCTGATATTCCAAGATCTTAGCTTTCAAAAACATCAAAATGTATGCTATAAATAATAGATTGAAAAGAAAAAACAAAGTCACTCACATCACCTCCAGGCTAGATAAAGACTTCCTTTGAGGGTGGAGGTGTGAGCAGTGGAAGAAAAAAGACAGTGAAGGCAAAAAGCCTACAGGCTCTGGGCTCTCTAGAAAGAGCACTTAGAGGCTGGAGACTGAGAGGCAGAGAAACCCAGGACTCTGAGAGCAGAGAGGATCTGTGTTTTCTGTTTTCATGTAAAGCAGAGACAGCTGTGTCACCCTTCTGCGATACAGTAGGAGAAGAGCAGATAGGATGCCTGTGAGGCTTGTTGAGATGGAGGGATTCCCCCTGTACCATTGTGGTCCAGGAGCAGAGCCAAGGGGGTTTGGTATACCAAGTGGGGTACAGAAGCCAAGTGATTCAGGCAGTGGTATGCAGTAGTAACATACATGGACCAATTACTAAAAGGAGAAAAAAATGATGTACATCTCAATATTATAGTGGGTAAATTACAATAACCAAGGATGAGATGAAGTCCTCCTCAAGTCTCCATAGCTCTCTGGAACTTAGACACAATATGGGAAAAATGTGAAGGAGGGCAGGTACACCTGAAATGATTGAATTAACCAAGGGTTACCCTTCACCAACAGGCAGAAGAGGGGTTCAAAATAAAAACTTATGAAATAATAAGCCCTGGATGGTGTGGCTTAGTGGATTGAGCCCCAGCCTGCAAACCAAACGGTTGCCAGATCAATTCCCAGTCAGGGCACATGCCTGGGTTGCAGGCCAGGTCAGGTCCCCAGTAGCGGGTGCGTGAGAGGCAACCACACATTGATATTTTCCTCTCTTTCTTTCTCCCTCCCTTCCCCTCTGTCTAAAATAAATAAATAAAATCTTTTAAAAAATAAGATGTGCCTATGTCTTTGTTTTTGCATATAGTTTGTGGCTTGAAATCTACCCTCGCTAGACTTGCATTCCTAAAACATTTGAATTTGAAAATACATGTACTGTGATTCATCATTAAAAAGAAAAAGAAAACCATGGCTCCTTTTATATTCTTGGCCAGAGTCTCCTAAATTTTCCTGCTCCCATTATTTATGGGCTCCCAGAACCGCAGTGAGATTGAAACCATGAGGCACCACCTGACACCATTTCTACAGCAAAGGGATTTTGAAAACTACTTGTGGCTAAACAACTGGGAGTCATATAAATAATGCAAACTATTCCCTACCTCAACCTACCCTCTTCTGACTATTACCACTTCGCAGAACAGGAAATTGTTATGCATTTGCTCTGTACAAGTAAGAAGATAAAATAAATTTTATTTGCAAGAGCCTCAATTTTGCATGTAAATATGTGCATTGTATTACTCAGAGCCTGGAGAACTTTAACATCATGTGTGTTTTCTGAATCTCTCTGCATTCTTTCAAACTTGTACCTTAAGGGTCCATTTTTATTTCATATATTTTGAAAACAGAAATGTTAAATGATATTGGAAAACTATATGCATTTTCAATCTTCTGTAAAGCTTTTTCTTCCAGGACATTTAATTAGTTTTTATAACAGTCAAGCAGCACTTCCAAAGGTTAAATTATTTTTAAAGTATCTACCAAGCCAAGATATCTTAAAAAGATTACTTGTTTAGCTGTCTATAAAAGAACTCAAGGTGACAAGAGCAAAAAAGAGAAAAGTTATATGATGCAACAAGGGCAATGGTACAAAGTAGTCACCAATCCTGGGAAAAGGTTATGCCTGAGAGACAGAGAAAGGAAGGGAATAAAATTGTATTTCCCTAACACAAATCTTCCACAGACCTGCCTTGCACATGAACGTCTTGCCCAAATATCTATGATATTGCTGCATCATACCAATGTTCCAACTCTCTATTAAAAGCTATGGTTGTAAGCCCCCTACTCTGGCCACTTTTATGCATACATTAATATTACTATATCTTAAAGCCTAACGAAGTCACACGCACGCACGCACACACACACACACACACCACAAGGCCTCCATCTGGCCCTGTTTGATTTCTCCCCACCGATTAACCCAAAAGATCCCTGTCGCGCTCATTGACAGGCCAATCTACCTTTCTGATCCTCCGATCTCTTACTTTGTCTGACCTATCCAATAAACCTTGCTATTATTTGAGAGTTGGGAACATGACTACCATAATTTACTTATTCCCAAAAGAGCCCAGGCCCTTGTTGGTACTCAATAAACCACTTGCTGAATTGAAGCAACTCTAAAAAACTTTCAGACTATAAAAATTAAATTTTTTTAATTTATTTTTATTGTATATTTTCCCATTACCATTTATTCCCCTCAACTCCCCTCTCCCTGGCAAATACCACACTATTGTCTGTGTCCATGAGTCTTTTTTTACATTTTCACTTGATCCCTCCACCCCCAAAATTAATATTCTTTTTTTTGTGGGACCCCACAGTTGGGGCTTTTATTTTATTTTATATTAATTCTATTTTATTGATTATGCTATTACAGTTGTCCCAATTTCTCCCCCTTTGCGCCCCTCCATCCAGCACCCCCCACTCCCTCAGACACCCCCCAACACTATTGCTCATGTCTATAGGTCAAGCCTATAAATTCTTTGGCTACTCCGCTGCCTACACTTTACATCCCCACGGCTATTCTGTAACTACCTATCTGTACTTCTTATCCCCTCACCTCCTCACCCATCCCCCACACCTCCCTCCCGTCTGGCAACCGTCAAAATGCTCTCTGTTCTTGTTTGCATAGTTTGTTTTTTAAATTCAATTGTTGGTAGATACGTATTTATTGCCATTTTATTGTTCATAGGTTGGATTTTCTTTTTCTTAAATAAGTTCCTTTAACATTTTGTATAATAATGGTTTAGTGATAATGAAGTCCTTTAGTTTTTTTTGTTTTGATGGGGTTTTTGGCGTTTTGTTTTGTTTTGTTTTGTTTTGGTTTTGGTCTTGGAAGCTCTTTATCTGCGGTTCGAGTCAAAAACGATAGCTTTGCTGGGTAGAGTAATCTTGGCTGTAGGTCCTGCTTTTCATGACTTTGAATATTTCTTGCCAATCCCTTCTAGCCTGCAAAGTTTCTTTTGAGAAATCAGCTGACAATTGTCAGACCAAGGTCAGCCTCCACCTGTTTTGCCCAGGGCACCCTGCCTGATCTGTAAAGCAATCTGAGATGGCTGCTACTTGTGCTGGGCTTGGAAATTCCCACGTGAAGCCAAGCTGTGAACCTACACTGTCTGCTGCTAGTGGTGGGCCTGGGGCCATTTAGCAAGAGGTCCAGAAGACTAGGGTCTCATGGAGGCTGGCTGTTGCTTATTTGAGAGGATTTAGGAAGTTGTGAAGCATGAGCCAAGGCCAAGCATTCATATGGAAAAGCCACTGTGAACAGCTTGGGTGGGCCCACAAATTGGGTTGGAAGAGTGTCAGGAGATCTCCAGGGTGGGGCAAACAGTGTGAGCCAGGTTGATGGAGTCTCATATATGGCACCTGCCTGCCAGCTCTGTGGCTCTGTAGGAGGAGGGTTCAGAAAAGGAACAAGGCCTCTTCCTGCCTTTCTGTTAGGGAGAAAGCTGCCCTCAGCTCTCACCTTGATGTCAGATACTTCAGTTCCTCCCTGAATGCCCCTGGTACCTTTCAAGCTGCTACCCCAGTCCTGGAGTTCGGAGGGAGGGAGTCTGAGTAAGTCCGTGTGTGGATTCTTTAAGAGGAACTGCATGAGACTCCATCAGCTTCTTCCACTGACTCAATCTCAGCTGGTTTTTGCAGCCAGAAGTTATGGGGACTTCCCTTCCTGACACTGGAGCCCTGGGCTTGGAAGCCTGGTGTTGGCCTGGGACTCCTCAATCCCAAGATATCCCTCTCAAATTTTCATACACCACACGTGGATGTAGGACAAGCCATTCCACATCTTCGCCTGCCCTACCAGTCTGAATGGATGTGGTTTCTTTAATTCCGCAGTTGTGAGGCTTCCGTTCAACTCAATTTCCACGGTTCTGAATGATGGGTTTCTGTAGTTTTGTTGTAATTTTGATGCGGTTGTGTGAGGAGGTGAGCCATGTTTACTTATACCACCATTTTGGCCACAAGTTCAAAATTAAATTTCTTGATTCTGCCAAAAAAATTATCTTCCAATCTTCCACAAAGAATTTATCAGAAGAATGACCCCAGTTTAAGTTGTTGACTATGTGTATCAACTTTATATATTAGCTAACTTAAAGAGATGCCAATAAATAGCAATTACAACTTTTTATTTAGGGCTTTTGGACTCTGATTTCCAATGTTTTTTTTTTATTATGAGAGTCAAGGAAATACTAAATTTAGCTGTTCCTGAGCCCTCTATTTCAGAGATTTTGTTGCAAATAAAAAACTAAGTTATTAAGTAAAGCAGAAATGAACCAGAATCAGATGGATAATGTTGCCCTCAAATCAGATACGACTTTAAAAGTATAAGACAAAAGTGATTAGCAATAAACCATGATCCTGAGTATAATACTTTCCAGAAACTTTTACAAGATATGTTGATAGCACAAAATCATTCAGATTCATAAACCCCTGACAAAAAGTAGATAAATATAGACTGTACTATCTTTCTTTTTTATTAGCCTTCAAGATATCTTTCTCCTTAATTACATGCACACCCTTCCCTTTTAATCTAATCTCTCCAATTCTTTCCCAATTGCATATTTCTTGTGCTTCATGACATCTTGATAACCAGTTTTACAGAGCAGGGAAATAACAGTTTTCAAAAGCCAGAGATTTAATTTTCTTCCCTCATAATCTAACTACAATTGGAGTTCTGCATTTTAAAAAACAAAAAAACTATGTATGGAGATCAAGTCAATACACCTGGCCTAAGCTACCTGTTCTAGGGTATTTTGTTATAGCAGCTTGAAGGGATTAAGCTTCTTTAAGATAATCATTTTGAATTCTTTGTCAGGCAATTTGTTTAGGGTCGGTTACGAGAGATTTCTTTTATTCCTTTGATAATGTCATCCTTTCCTTATTCCTCACGTTCCTGTAGGATTGCTTTGATATTTGCACATTTGAAGAGATCACCACCTCTCTCAGACTCAATGGACAGGGGGAAAGATGTTCACCCATCAACATGGCTAAATCCTGGCCCTTTGTACCTAGCTGCCCTGGAATCTATAATCTCTCTCTTTTTTTTTTTTTTTTTTTTTTCCAGGAGCTTATAATCTGTTGCTGCCTTTGGTGTCCACTCCTTTCCCTCTCTCCTGGGAAAAAGCTTCATTTTCCATTCCTTTCCTCAATCTCACAGAGCCAGGCCGGGTGCAGGAAGCCACTTGCCCCGGCTACTTTGTTCTTAGCTGCACCAAGAGTCACACACCAGTTCCTACAGCTCTCCAAGTGGGGCAAGACAGAAGCAGCCCTTCAGGGAGGGTACTGAGAGACGCCCTTTATTCCTCCCTCACTGGGGGTGAAGGCTCAGTTCTGTGCCTTGTCCCAATCTTGCAAATCTGTGTTGGCTTCAGGGAGTTTCCCTCCCCTTTTCCTTTGTTCCTACTTGTTCGAGGAATCCAGACAGTGCGGATTTCTTCCGCACTCAGCATGAGGCAAGACAAACCAGTCCCCCGGGGCCCACAGTGAAAGGCAGGAAGAACAGGTCCACGGTCCACTGTTCCTCTACCCCACCCCCACCCCCCACACACCCAGCTATAGCAGTCACAGGCTGAGGCTGCGTCGACCTCTCCTGGCTCTGGGCTGAGCCACTTCAGGAGAGAGGATGACACAAAAGAATTAGAATTGCTCTTAGTATCCATTTCAATGCAGCTGTTTCCAGTTCTGTGTTTGTCTGGGATACTGCAATTTCTTAGTTGGATTCTGGACTTCTCATAACTGTAGGATGGGTCTGCCTTTCCCCCCATTTTTCTAATATTACTGAGAACACTTAGGTGAAATTCATTTTAATAACACATTTTCTTTAACTCCATATGCCCAAACTCTTACTTCAACTTATACTCACTGTGGGAAAAGTATTGAATATATATGTTACATTCTTTTTTTACGTACTAAGTCTTTGGGCTCAATATATGTGTATATTTTACATTTACACCACATCTCACTGTGGAATCTCATTTCAAATGTTCAATAGCTGCATGTGGTTAATGACCACAGTCGCTTCAGTTAGTGCAGCTCTAGATCATCTCACTATCCATGGCCCTCTACAGATCTTACTTCTGCTTCTACAAGGATTCTCTTTGTTTGTTACCCTCTAGAGCAGTAAGTGAGGTAGGCATCATGGAGAATGTCTTACCTGGAGCTGAGCGATCTTCATAGGCCTCCTGAACTGCATGTGTGTTCAGAGAGTTTACTGACACCTTATGGGTTAAATTATCACAGACTGTTGCTTGCTAAGTTTCTGTATCTTTCATGATAGAATTCCCTCAAAAAAATATGTTTTGCTGTGCTTCAATCCTTTATAGAAAGATCTTGTGTAGACATTATCTTAAGATATCTTAGGAGAGACTTAAATTTAGCAGACACCGTGGATCTGCATATGACCTCTTGCCAATAGTACAACTTTGCCTGCATTAGCTTTGGTGACAATTAAAGAAGTAGTTGGCATTTCTTTTCCTGAAAAGCTCTCAGTCGATACAGATTGTAGGCTGAGGTAAAGAGTGTCTCTCTTTCTAAAAATGTACATCCTTCTACCTTTGCTTACGGTAAAGAACCCAATTCTCTGGTTTGCCCAGGAGGTAGAATTTTTCACTTCAAGACTGAAACATTTCCAGGTTAACAGGAATAAGCTTGCCACACTAGTTTGCAGATAGGTCAGATTTAGACTTAGGTTTTTTTCTTTTCCGCTGAGAAGTTTGTTTTACAAATTTTACTCCTACTGCTAGTCAGGATCTGTCATTGTGGCCCCCCACTTCCAGGTTTTAGATGCTTGATTAGTTATGGATTGCATTTCAATGCATACATCAGAAACCTGATTATAGAAGTATACCTAAATAGAGAAAATTTTTTTAATAACTAGAAGTATAAAAGTAGACAGCCTAGAAGTAGGCATGGAAACTCTATAAATGCATAAAGGACTCTGGTTACATCTAACTTTTCTTCTACTCAACTTGAGCACTTCACTTTTGTCCCTATGGTCATGGAATGGCTACTCCATCTTCAGAAACTGCACCAGTATTTTAGGTAGGGAGAAAGTTTAGGGTAAAATACCAAAAAAAAAAAAGGTATTGGCTGGGTAGCTCAGTTGTTTGGAGCATCATCCCATACACCAAAAGGTTGAGTTTCAATTCCCAATCAGGACACACACCTAGGTTGCAGGTTCGATCTATGATCGGGGCATGTACAGGATGCAGCCAATCAAGGCTTTGCTCTCACATCGATGTTTCACTCTTTCTCCCCTTTTCTCTCTTGAACATCTATGAACACATCCTCTGGTGATTATTTATTTTTTTAAAGGAGTAGGCCAACTGAGGCTGTGCTTAATAATAGCCAATAAAAGACGGAGCCCTATCCAGTAGAATTGCTCTCACATCTCACTGAGTCATATAGCTACTCCCACAGGCAAGGGAAGATGAGTAGTTTTCATGGTTTTATTGACACTTCAAAAAAATAGGCCCTTTGTTAGTAAAGAGAAGAAAGGGAGGTATATTGATTAGTAACTACTGGTTTATAACTGAATGTTATAAAATGTAGGTAAAATTTATTTCATTAAATTTAAAAAGGAAAATATATAAACATTTTAAACATTAATAATAGAAGGGCCCACTTTTACATGTAATTATTCACAAATTAAGTTGCTCAGTGATCCCATTAAATTCATTTATATTAACTTGTTGTTGCATACTGTAGGAGACTGTTCTGTGTGGCCTGGGCCCAGCTCCCACTCAAAGATGCACGGGACCCACGTCCACGGATAGGTTTTCCTGTGGAGAATCAGGTCTGCAATATGCTTAGGCCGCTATGAGTCTTGCTTTTGCTAAAACTCCTTCACTCTGAATTGCAGCAAACATTTACTGCAAAGTAACTTCCTAAAATCCATGCTAAACCCCCCCAGTGTGGAGTTTAACCAGTTTGACCACTTTTCTCTTTTTCATTTGCAAATATCCTTCTTCTGTGATGTGATTAGCAGCATTGGCTCCTTTGTTGTCTGTAAAAGGTAACCACCTAAAGTGAACCTGTGCATAATAAATGAAGACCATCATGTAATGTGCTTAGAAACCTAATAAAGGCCAGTCACGGCAAGGGCCAAGGCTTTGGCTCCCCTTGAGAGAAAAGCCATGCTGTCCCTCTTCCTCCACCAGACTCGGTCATCTGTGTGAATGTCTCATTTCGTCTATAATGACTCGGACACTGCGGGCCAGTGTCTGCATCAGCATGCAAGGTGCCTCCTTATGTAGGTCTGCAATTGGGTGTATTCCTAACCACTGCCCCCTCCACCAGACAGTCCAATGCTAAGTTCTGATCTCATAGAAATGAGATGGTTTAATACTAACGGTGGAGAATGATAGGGGACTCAAGACATGGAAAATTTTAGCTTAAGGAAAAAGTTATGAGTCTAGCAAATAATGCGTATGTTAAAGCTTTTGTTTCAGAAACTACAGATAAGGCCCATCCTGGCTCCTAGGAAAAACAGCCGACCCCCTGGGGCACTGATAGAAGATTATGCCTGGGAACATCCGAACCTTTGTTCCAGGGAGAGCAGATGACCACCCTCCCCTGGGAACAGCTAACTGCCCAGAACAGGAATAATCCTCCCTGAATTTCAAAGCCCTTACCACACCTTGTTTGTGCTCCCCTACCTCCCTTATAAGAGATCTGGCCAAGAAAGAGAAGGGAAGATGGTTTGTTAGGGTATGAACCCACTATCTTCTCGGATCTCTGGCCATCTGAATGAAGCACCCATAAAAGATTCAAAACAAAAAAATTCATTTATATTCCAAAAATGTGGGTGACCCTAAAGGTTTGGGTGACCCTAAAGGATTAGACTGAATCAAAGAGAATTTTGTTAACACTCATCCTTGTTCCTTTTTGTTAATTCTTCAGTGTCTGTGACTATCTACTTTTGCTTTAAAGCCAAAGTCATAAACTTTGTCACCAGAAACATAACATAAATTAGTGAAAATATTGATGTAAGACACATATTTTGATTCCTGAGTGTTTTTTCACATTTAGAGTAAAATGTGCTTTCTTCCATTTTTCTTGATATGCGTTGACCTTTGGGTCTATTTTTATTTTCCCACTTTTAAGACATGGTACAGACAAACAGTTTTAAACTATGAGAACACTAGCAATGCAAGCACAGTGACAAATGGCAACTGGCATTGGGCTGAGAATTGGAAAGCCCATTGTGAGTGCATGTGTCTGTGGCAAATAGGAGAGAACCCACTTTTTGTAAGGGGACACCTACTACCCAGAGCTATGCAGAAGTTCAGATCCAGTATTTCCAGATTATGTTTAGAATCCAGTTATTTTATATGAAATTTGCTGACCTTTAACTATTAGCTCAAAAAAAAAAAAAAAAAGCTTAAAAACAACATAAAAAGAAGACATACCAGGTATGTAAGTCAGATTTGGATTATGGACCATTAGTCAGGTGAATGAACCAAAGTCCAATCTTTTAATGTTGATAATTCTCCTGGTAGACAAAAGTTGGAATGTTCAAAAGAGCACTTAAATTTTGTACCATTAATTTAAACAATGAATCGCTCATGTCAGTTTTGAATGAAATAAGCAAAGACATTTCTTATGGTCCTTTTTCCCTCACAACAATGAGCATATATTAGATGTTTAATAAACATCTACTAAACTTCTAATTCTCTTCATTTCCTTTGACAATGACTAGCAAAGCCAGCTTTATACTAATGTAATCCAAAGGGTACATAGCTTGTTCTTGAAAATAAAATGGAAGTCTAACAAATTCATGAGACTGGAAATATACAAATCATGAAAGCAGTTCTAATTCTGACAAAAGAAGCAGAGTACAAATTTTGAGTTGAGAAAGAATAAAACATTCTTATTATAGATTAACTTTTCCTCAACTGTGAGGCATATTGAAGAGAGAAAATAATGAACCCATCTACTTTGAAGTCCAAGCAATCAAGCTAAATAAGGGTTCCAGGTAATTCTCTGACAGCAAAATTTATTTGGTTACAGCATTCAATGGTGAACTATGTTGAACAATTTGAACTAGAGAAATAAGGTTTCATAGAGGAGAAAATGACAGCAATTCCAGTTATATAAATGTAACTGTTTCACTAAAATTCATTTTTCCTCCCAGAATTTATTCATATATCAACAAAATTAAATAAGACTGTAACTCAGACAATTCCCATTAGTACCTAACAATAAAACAGCACCATTCTAGATAATGTAAAGGGCTTGACCCCTTACAAAGAACAGGTGTAGGTACAAAATATTAAGGCATAACTACACAAAACCTAATCCCTGAAATTTTAGAAAAAGCATTTTGACTTACTAAATACATCCCACCAATTCTTATATGTATGTCTGAAACATTCCAAATATGCTTAAATTCATACTAGGCAAAAATTTGATTTTTGCCACATACACTTTCTACTTCATTTTCTATGAGGAATATATAACTATTTTTGCCTTTAATGTCTATATTTAAATTTATATTTAATTTTTTTCTTAAATATTCTGCTTTGAATTTGTAGTGGGACTAGCACACTTGAGAAAATTCATTAGAAAATTTATTCACTTCATAAACCATGTAGAATCCAAAAGGGAAAATATTTTCTTATTTCTCAGAATGTAAATTAACAATAGAAAGTAAAGAAAGGAAGACATGTATATGATTAGATGACATGATAACAGAGGCCAAAAGTTCATTAAAAATTCTGAAATCCTCCTGTTTGATTGTGCATCTCTCCCTTCCTTGTCTGTATGACAAAGTGATCAGGAGACAATATTTCATATATACCAAAGTTTATAAGCATAGCCTAAACCTTAATTTTAAAACACAGCTTTTACTTTTGTTGATCTTCCTCTTCTTATTTTGTTCATTTCTCTTCTTACCTTTTCTATTTCCTTTCATTTTCTTTAGCTTTCTAAGATGATGCTTAAATAATTTGAATTATTTTCAAATTAAGCAATAAATGAACCTCTATGTACTTTTTTAAGCAACTTGATGAATAGAACTTTCATTGCCATTCAATTCTAAATAGATACTAATTTTCATTTTTTTAAATTTATTGTATTTTCCGTTACCATTGCACCCCCTTAGACGCTCCCCCTGCAATCATCACACTGTTGTCCATAAGTTCCTTTTCTCTTTTGCTCGATCCCTCCACCCCCAAACCTCCCCCTCAGCGGTGAGCCCTTTATCTATGAGTCTGTCTCTATTTTGCTTGTTAGTTCAGTTCGTCCATTAGATTCCAAGTATGAGTGAAATCATATGGTATTTGTCTTTCTCGCTTACTTCACTTAGCATAATGTTCTCCAGGTCCATCCATGCTGTGGCATAGGGTAAAATTTTCTTCTTTTTTTAAAACCCAGTAGTATTCCATTGTGTAAATATCCCATAGTTGTTTTATCCACTCATCTACTGAGGGATACTTGGACTGCTTCCATATCTTGGCTATTGTAAATAATGCTGCAATGAATATAGGGGTGCTTATGGTCTTTTGGGTCAGTATTTTGGGTTCCTTTGGATATATCCCAGAAGTGGGATTGCAGGGTCAAAAGGCAGATCCATTTTTAATTTTTTGAGGTATCTCCATACAGCTTTCCACAGTGGCTGCACCAGTCTGCATTCCCACCAACAGTGCAAAAGTCTTCCCCTTTCTCCACCTCCTCGCCAGTGCTTGCAATCTATGATCGTATCTTTTAACAGCAAAGATTAAGCAATACACATTTATGATTCTTTATATGTACTATCATATGGGTCATATTCCTATTATTTTCTTTTTTGTCCTTTGCCACATTCTATTGGATTGGTAGTTTATATAATAATAATAATAATAATACCTAAAATTGAGCATTTAATGTAGATGAAATATTGTAAGAATTTTACATGTATGAATTCATTTAGCCTTCACAACTCTGTAAGGGAAGGACTATTAATATCTCCATCTTCCATTTAAAGAACTTGAGGCACTGAGAAGCTGAGTAATTTGTTCCAGTTAGCATGGCCAGTAAGAGGTCAAGCTGGATTTGAGCTTAACATCCTAGTTCCAGAAATTCCACTCTTAACCATGACATTGGACTTTTTTAAAGGGACTTTTTACAATAATTTTTAAATGATATTTTGGTTTCCAAAAATATCTACACTTACATCTATAGGAATTTCCAAACTATATTTTAGATTCTAACATTAACAATGAAAAATAAGCAAGAACTTTCTAAAAAAAAACTGATAAAATGATTTTGGGGTGGGAGGAGAGTCACCACATGGCTTTAAGATTCTTTTAAGTTGCATTTTCAAAGTCCAAATCATTTACAAATTAAATTTATTCAAAGGAGAACTACTTTGACCTATAGAATATAGAGCAAATGATGTTTTAGGATTTCTTAGCATAGGCTTTAAGGTCTGACAGCTTCTGCTTCATGCTCTTTGGGCCCTAAGTGGCATCTAAGAAGGTTGAGTAACTAGAAGCAAAGGCCCCGTGGAGTGTCCCCAAAGGATGGCACAAAGACTACATGAAAAAGCACCACGTCCAGAGATATCAGTAAAGAAGCCGCCAGCCCTCAATATACCAGCCCCTAACCATTCTAGGCATCCTAGCTGAGGCTCCTGACATCATGGAGCTGAGACAAATCATCACCATTCTGCCCTGCCCAAATTTTTGACTGAATCATGAGAAATATTTGAATGATTCTTGTCTTAAGCTGTACTTTCCTCCTCTCTCATTTCCACATCAAACTCTCACGCTGGCATTTACGTTCACTGAAGCTTATGTTACATGTTTGTGGTAGCTGCAGGGATGTCCGCTAATGTGCACTCCGTCTCTTCCATTACAGGGTGGTATGTCACATGGAAATTTGTCTAATATATAAAAAGATAATAGCATCCATGAATAATTAATACATATGAACAATTAGCTATGGATTGTGCAATACATTTAGATGCTCCTTGAAAGCAGGGACCTTATCTGCTGAGTTCACTTAGAAATGAGTCTAGCAAAGGGAGAGTAGATACCATTTGTTAAATAAGTGTCAAAATTATAAAATGCTGGTCACAATTTACATATCTCCATTCCCACTAATATTAATGTCTTTCAGTTCAAACAATTCCTACATATTTTTTTTTCTTTTTGACAACTATTATAGGGAAAGCAGTAACAGCTTCTGAGGACTGTTGATGAAATTGCTTAAGTGAAAATGAACATAAAATATTACCCAGTTGTTACTGAATTTCAAAAACAAAGAAATAATACTTCAGTCACCAAAAGGAGAACACACATGTGATAAGTACTTTTATGTCAACCTAACTAGAGCATGAGGCGCCCAAACATGTGGTCAAATGTTATTATGGGTGTCTGTGGGGGTGTTTCTGGATAAGATTAACACTCGAATCAGTAGATGAGTGATGCAGATTGCCCACTCTAATGTAAGTGGCCCTCATCCAATCAATTGAAGACCTGATTAGAACAAAAAGACTAAGAGAGAACTTTGCCAGGGAACTAATTGAGCCGGGACATCAATTTTACTCTCTTTGGACAAGAACTTGCATCAGTTGACTCTTCTGATTCTCAGGCCTTTGGATTTGGACTCAAATTATACCATCAGCTCCCTTAGGTTTCCAGATTGCCGACTGCAGATCTTGGGACCTCTCAACCTCCATAATTCTGTCAGTCAGTTTCTTATCTCTTAATATATACATACTATCTCCTATTTGTTTGATTTCTCTGGAGATTTCTGTCTAATACCACAAGCTACCTATAAGGAAAAAAATCAGGCTAGCCTCAGATAGCTCAATGATATTCAGTTCTGAAAAACAATGGAAACTATTTAAAAACTAAAACACAAAACAAAAGAAGAAAACAATAAAAAACAGTGGAGCAAGTTTTGAAGGAAAGAAACCCTATGTCTACAGAGTCTTGAGGAATGTAATCCAAGAAGTTAATACACTGCCAAATTGTACTTCAAAGATAAAAGTAATAGATGTCTTCACGTATGCAAAAGATCAGGAACACAGTATTTTTGGAAAGAAAACTTATTAGATGGTGAAATCCAACCAACAGATAAATCAAAATTAAAATATTCTTACATAGAGAAGTTGTGCCAAAACAACTGATGGCAAGACTGGTCCCAGAACAGCACTGAGTGTTGTAAGCTTGAAAACATGAAAATGACAACTTAACTAAAAAATTAGTGGGAGGAAGGAACGGCTAGGGGGTAAACATAAAAGAACAAATATACATATTTATCATAATAGTTAAATAATAGATACCATTTTTTAAATCTTTGAGAAAAAAATTAATCCAAAGACTTTTTTTCATAACTTTATATTGTTAATCTGAAAACCACTCTTAACACAGTAATATCTATTTTTTGGGAAAATGTGTACATGTTAAATTTAGCGATTCCTTTTGTTTCATCCACTTCTTTTTCTTCCTTTAAAATTGTATGAACTTAAATTTTTAATATAAAAAGTAGTGGATGGTAGGTAGATAAACTTTGCCTCCTCACACAACCAAAATAAGGACAACAAATTTAAAAACAAAAAATATCCAGAACTGCCAGAAAAATCAGATTGTATGGAAGTCCAATAACCAAGGAGTTAAGAAGAAACATTCATTCAGACTGGTAGGAGGGACGGAGACAGATAGCTAGGGTGGAAAGGATGCATAGCAAGGTGATGGCTGGAGGACTGGGCGAGGCAGGAGTTGGAGGACTGGGTGGTCCCACATTTGCATTCAGATAAACCAGGAGGAACAACTGGGGAGCAAGACTTACCACTCAACCCAGGGTTCCAGAGCAGGAAAAGAAAGCCTCAAAACTTCTGGCTGTAGAAATCTGTGGGAGTTGCAGCAGCAGGAGAAACTCTCAGCTTCACAAGAGAGTTTATTGGAGAGACTCACAGGGTCCTAAAACATACACAAACCCACCCACCCAGGAATCAGCACCAGAAGGGCCCAATTTGCTTGTGGATATCGAAGGAAGTGACTGAAAGCCACAGAGCGCCAAGCAAGTGGTATTGTTCCCTCTTGGACCCCTCCCCCACATACAGTACCACAACATAGCAAAGTGGGTTGCTATGTCCTGGCAAAAACCTAAGGCTCCTCCCCTTACAATGTAATAGGTGCTCTGAGATGAAAAAAGTATGGCCCAAACGAAAGAACAGATCAAAGCTCCAAAAATAGAACTAAGCAATGAAGAGCTAGCCAACCTATCAGATGCATAGTTCAAAACACGGGTAAGCAGAATGCCCACAGAAATGGTTGAGTGTGGTTACAAAATAGAGGAAAAAATGAAGGCTATGCAAAGGAAAATATATAGGGAAATCCAAATTGTTGATATGAGTCCCAGGGTAAGGGATCCAGGACTCATATTAACAATTTGGAGCAGAAGGAAGAAATAAACATTGAACCAGAACAGAATGAAGAAACAAAAATTTGAAAAAATTAGGAGAGGCTTAGGAAACTCTAGGACAACTTTAAACATTTCAACATCCAAATTATAGGGGTGCTGGAAGGGGAAGTGGAAGAGCAAGAAATTGAAAACTTATTTAAAAAAATAATAAAGGAGAACTTCCCCAATCTTGAGAAGGAAATAGACTTCCCAGAAGTCCAAGAAGCTCAAAGAAGCTCAGAGAATCCCAAAGAAGTTGTACCCAAGGAAGTGCACACCAAGGCACATCAGAATTACATTACCCAAGATTAAAGATAAGGAAAGAATCTTAAAAGCAGCAAGAGAAAAGGGCAGTTATCTACAAAGGAGTTCCCATTAGACTCTCAGCTGATTTCTCAAAAGAAACCTTACAGGCAAAAAGGGGCTAGAAAGAAGTATTCCAAGTCATGAAAGGCAAGGGCCTGCATCCAAGATTACTCCGTCCAGCAAAGCTATCATTTAGAATGGAAGGGCAGTTAAAGTGCTTCTCAGATACAGTTAAGTTAAAGGAGTTCATCATCACCAGTCCTTACTATAGGAAATGTTAAAGGGACTTATCTTAGAAAAAGATGATAAAAAATATAAACAGTAAAATTACAAGAAACTCACAACTATCAACAACTGAACCTGAAAACAAAAGCAAAAATAAAAACAAACTAAGCAAACAACTAGAACAAGAATAGAATCCCAGAAATGGAGATCACAAGGAAGGTTATCAGAGGGGAGAGGCAAGGGAGAGAATGGGGGGAAAGATACAGGGAATAAGAAGAGTAATTCGTAAGTACAAAATAGATAAGAGGAAGTTAAGAATAGAATAGGAAATGTAGAAGCCAAAGAACTTATACGTACAACCTATTGACATGAACGAAGTGGGGGTGCAGGGGGAGAATGCCGGAGGGTGGGCGGTATGGGGCTGAGGGGAATAAAGGGGAAAAAATGGTACAAATGCAATAGCATAGTCAATAAAAATATACTTCTCCAAGGAGGACATACAAAGGGTCCAGTGACATATGAAAAGATGTTCAGCATTGCTAGCCATCAGAGAGATGCAAATTAAAATCACAATGAGATATCACTTCACACTAGTGAGAATGGCCATCATAAACAAATCAACAAACAACAAGTGTTGGAGAGGATGTGGAGAAAAGGGAATCCTAGTGCATTGTTGGTGGGATTGCAGACTGGTGCAGCCACTATGGAAAATAGTGTGGAATTTCCTCAGAAAACTAAAAATGGAACTGCCTTTTGGCCAAGCAATTCCATTGCTGGAATTATATCCTAAGAACCCTGAGACACCAATCCAAAAGAACCTATGCACCCCAATATTCATAGCAGCACAATTTACAATAGCCAAGTCCTGGAAGCAACCTAGGTGCCCATCAGTAAATGAATGGATCAAAAAACGACAGTACATTTACACAATGGAATACTATGCAGCAGAAAGAAAGAAGGAGCTCCTACCCTTTTGCAACAGCATGGATGGAACTGGAGAGCATTATGCTAAATGAAATAAGCCAAGTGGTGAAAGACAGAGAGCATATGATCTCACCTTTAAGTGAAAACTAATCAACAAAACAAATAAGCAAGCAAAATATAACCAAGAGATATTGAAATTAAGAACAAACAGACAGTAACCACAGGGGAGGTAGGAGGGGATAATGAGGGGAAAGGGGTGAAAGGTTTTCAGGAACAACTACAAAGGGCACATGGACAAAACCGAGGTGGGGTGGAATCAGGGGAGGGAGGTGGAGATGGCAGGGGTTGGGGGGAGTGGTGTGAGGGGAAAGGCAGACAACTGTACTTAAACAACAATAAATAAAATAATAAAATAAAATAAAATAAAATGTAAAATAAAAAATAAAGAGTAGTGGATGTGCTACCAGAAACAGTTCTTCTCACCAACACAGTAAAGAGTTACAGATCGGAGAGCCTACTGGCATGCAAGCAAAGTTTATTAATGCTAAGGTCTAATGAGAAAGCAAAAGCAGGGTGGCCAGAGGCTGGGTGCCCAGCCCCCCGCCATGTGGCAAAAAGAGCCAAGAGGGCCAAAAGAGCAAGTCCTTTGTTCTGAGGACTTATAAAGTTGGCAGGGTGAGGGTGAAAAAGTTACATATTAATTGATGTAAAGGTGGTGCCAAGTATCCCTAGGGAGACATGACAACCCAAATGTAGGTACAAAAATCTGTTAGCCTGAATCCTTATCTTGCTCCAGACTCTATTTGTTCATTCTGTACATGAGACAGGAGGCAGGCAATTAATCAAAGTTGTTTTATGGGCTTTTCTTTGGGCACTGTAGACCCCTCCTTTTTCCCCCTTCCAGGCTTTGCGGTGAATACACAGTGTCAAGGTGGACTTTTCCCAGCTAGTGGAGATGATGTACACAGACTTCAAAGGCTTTCCCCTGCACTATCATACTTTTGCTTATGTTGTTCAGACTACCTGGTAGCCTTATCAAACCAGGCTCAGGATGACCAGGTCAACAGGTGCCTTTGCTTGTAGCCTCCTGTTTTAAATTCTTTATTAGATTGCAATGGTGTGGGCCCTGCATTTATTTTCCCTCTGGCCGCTCATTCTACCATAACAGATATAATCTTACTAAAAAATATTTCTCTCTAATTTCTATATACAACTGAACATAAGAAAAATGTTAGAAACCTTTTCTCATATTTCTTTCTGAAGGAAAGAAAGTGTCCTCTAGGAGCATTATATGCCACCAAAATGTTTTCCACATTAAAGAAGCAATAAACATTCTCAATCATCAAAGAACCCATAGAGCTCTGGCTGCTGTGACTCGGTGGACTGAGCATTGGCCTGTGAAGCAAAAGGTTGCTGGTTCGATTCCCAATCAGGGCACATGCCTGGGTTGTGAGCCAGGTCACCAGCTGGGGGCATGCATGCAACAGGCAACTAGTCAATGATTCTCTCCTTCTCTCCCCTCTCTCTAAAAATAAATAAATAAAATCTTTTAAAAAAAAAGAACCCAGGGAATATAACAAACTTGAAATTTTTCTCAGAGGAAGGGGGGAATGTATGTTTTTATTAATGCCAGTAAAATTAACCCCAAAAAAGAAATAAATAAAAATATGTACAATTAAAATTATTTTTATTGTTTAAATAATGAGAGCCAAAATTATTTTCACCCACACGTCTTACTGTCTACATCTACATGACTTTATTATTCCTAACTTGACTGTTCCAGGAAAATCTTGCCCAGGAAGATGTAATTTGCAAATAACTTTTTTGCTCATTCCAAACATTTTACAAAAGATTCATAAACTCAAATCAAAACACAAATGAGAGTTTACATCCCCAGACTCTGAATTTACCTCCTCAAAATCCACTGATGTAAAATAATTACACCATGACTCTTACCCATTTAAATCAAGCTTCTGTATTGAAGTACAAGATTAAACTGGACTTCAAAACTCTCATAAATCTTCCAACTTTGTCTTCCTCCCTCTGAGAAGCTGAGATGCTGACACCGTGCCGCTCTTCACCATGATGAGAATAAATTCAGCTTTGTCTTCTCAATGAGTTGTTTGGGTAATGTTTTGGAAGAGCCATCACTCAGCACAAATTGTGACTAAAAAAGGAAAAACAGCATCAATCAAGGCAGGAAAGTGGTTACAAGAATGTCCAAGCATACCTCAGAAGGTCAGCATGAGGCTAAGGAGTAACGGTGCATCACAGCCAGAGACAAGGAAGACTACAAAGACGGAAATTTCTTTAAAAGACCTAAGTTGAGTTTAAACTCCTTAAAAATAGGATCCTAAAGGTAGCTGTTGCTTTCCATCTTGGAAGGTTCAGGAACAAATACCAGTATAACACCTTTGGTTTCTGTCTTGATCAGTTCTTATCAAAAATGTAGAGGGTTCTGAGGCTGCCTACCTCAGAATCATCTGGCGTGCTTGACAGAAATGCATTCTCCTAGGCCCTAACAGAATCTCTGGAAAGAGACCTTGGAACTGGCATATTTAATGAGCTTTGCACTTTAATAAGCTCTCACACCAAATTAAAGAATCACTAAACTAAAGAATACAACCATCATATTCAAGTTAACCTTTCCAACATTACCTTCTGTTATGGGAAATTTGACTCTTTAGTTAAAACAGCTGAGAACTTTGGGACGGAATTGATCCTAGTGTAGCAAGCTTCAGCAACCCACGTGGCTAAAACTCTTTCTCCCTCTATCCAAGCTCCCTTCCCAACCCCATGGACTGCACTTCCTCCCCTCACCTGGCTAAGAGTTCACTGATTGGATAGGAGTAACTTACTTACCAGTAACCCTACGATGTAACTTTCCCTTTGGAACAATATCACAACTGCCATTCCTTTTGTTTTTCAATTATTTGTTTAAAGTTCATTTGCCAGGTAGTAATCTCTGCAAGAACAAAGTCTGAGTTATTCCTAGACATTTTTAAGAACAAAAATTTTTCATGACATTTGGCAAATTTGTTCAGGAGAACTATCATGATAGGGTAGGGACCACCACAGTGGGGTTTTACAGTGAGAAAGAGAGATTGAACCCAATTATGAATACAACATAGAAAAGTGGGAATTTATAGCCAAAGAGTGGGGTATGTGGGAGTGGGGCAGTCACTAAGTGGAAAATTACTAAAAGGAAACAATCAGAGGTATGGGGAGTTCTGGCTAACTTGGCCTAACAGGATTCTTGCTGAAGGCAGACCAGAGACTCAGACATCAGTAGAGGGTAATGGAGGATGAGGGACCCAGTCGGGTACTGAGGGTAATCAGATATCGAGGATAGGGGACTCTGGTTAAACCGATTCAGCAGTGGTCTTGCTAAAACTGGGACGATGCAAAGACAGACGCAGAAGTCCGAAAGTTGAGGCCTCATTGAAAAAGGGTTCTAAAGAGCCTGATTAGAATTTGCTCAAGGAAAGAATCTTTGTCACTATGTCTCTAAATTCTAACACAGTGCTTTGTTCACGATAGATCTTCAATGAGTATTTGTTCAATTAATTAGTACAATACTGGAAAGTGCTGGTCAAATCCAATGATTTCAGCTTTAGGGCCATCACAGTCTAATAATAGTCATTGGCCAACAGGTTATATTGTTACCATAGACCAAAAAAAAAAGGGATTCTGCGGAAAGTAACTCCACAGGGTGATCCAATCATAAATTCTTAACTAAGCAGGTCAGGGTGAGTAGTAAAGCATTAGGCACATAATTTTTTATTTGGAGGTTAATCTTTGCCTTGAGCAGGCCCTGTTCATTATTTCTGTGTGTCTAGGTTAACAAGCCTTTGAAATAAACTGTAAGCACCCTCAAGAGAGCACATCACCTTGTTAATTATCCTGTAATCCAATTCCCACTTTACGTTCACCCACCTCCATGTAATCTTTCTTAATGTTCCTTCCTTAATTTCAACTGAAAAAAAAAAAAAAAACCCTGCAAAACTGTTATTCTCTGGAGCATTTGAGACCTTGCTCCCTGACACACTTTATCAGTTTCACTCAAATAAACTCATAAAATTTCTCTGCATGTTTGGATGTAGTCAGCGGGATCCCAAAGAAGCCTACCCAAGACCACCCTGCAGAGTTGGACCCAGTGCTGGGAACAAGCAGGGGTCCATGGTGCCCCACTGGGTCCCTGCTTTGCATCAGGTGAACTGGGGTGAGTTTCTTTCAGATTTGTGGGATTTCTTGCTTTAAGTAGCAGGCCATAATTTATTTGAACTGTTCTTGGGGAATCCTCAAGGCTGAGAATAAGGAATGGTTTTAACATTTTTAAATACTTGGGGGAAAAGGAAGGTAGGAGAGGAGAACTGGAGCAGGAGAAAAATGACAACAATAATGGGGAGGAGGAGAGACTATATGTGGCATAAATATGTGGCCATTTGCAAAAATAATGAGTTAATCCTTGTGCAGTATGGTTAAATTTACAGGTCAATTTGACCAGGCCAAGAAGAGTCCAGGTTAAACAGTGTTTAGGGATGTGACTCCGAAGGTGGTTCTGGGTGAAATTAGCATTTGAATCAGTGAACTCAGTAAAGATTGTCTTCCCCAATGTGAGTGGACCTCATCCAATCAACTGACAGCTTTCAAAAAAATAAAATAAAACAAAACGAAAAGGCAGAGGAAGAATTTGCTCCTTTTTACTTTCTGAGTACCAGCTTGCTTGGGCTGAGACATAGTTCTCTTCTGCTATTGGACCAGAAGTTGCACCATCAGCTCCCTCTGGTTCACAGGCCTTCAGATTTGGACTAGAATTACACTGCCTGCTTTCCTGGGTCCCCAGCTTGCAAATGGCTGATTGTGTGACTTCTCAGCCTCCATTAATATGTGAGCCAATTCCTCATAATAAGCCTCTTCCTATATTGTATACAGACACATCTCAGAGATAATGCAGGTTCGGTTTCAGACCACCACAATAAAGCAAATATTGCAATAAAGCGACTCACATGAATTTCCTGGTTTCCCAGTGCATATAAAAGTTACCCTTAGGTTATTAAGTGTGAAATAGCATTATGTTTAAAAAATGTACATATCTCAATTTAAAAATACTTTATTGCTAAGAAAAACGCTAGCCACCATCTGAGTTTTCAGTGAGTCATACTCTTTTTGATGGTGGAGGGTCTGATCCTAATGTTAACAGCTGACTGATCAGGCTGGTGGTTGCCGAAGGTTGGGGTGGCTACGGCAAAGAAGGCTCTTCCTTTCCCAATTTCTCTGTAGTGTGCAATGCTGTTTGGTAGCATGTTCCCCACAGTAGAATTTTTTTTCAAAATTTGAATCAACCCTCTCAACCCCTGCCACTGCTTTATCAACTAAGTTTACGGTATATTCTAAATCTTGTGTTGTCACTTCAACAATCTTCACAGCATCTTCATCAGGAGTAGATTTCCATCTCAAGAAACCAGTCTCTTTGCTCAGCCGTAAGATGCAACTCCTTATCCAATAAATTTTTATCATGAGGCTGCAACAATTCCGTCCCACTTTCAGGCTCCACTTCTAATTCTACTTCTCTTGCTATTTCCACTGCACCTTTAATTACTTCCTCCACTGATGTCTTGAAACCTTCAAAGTCATCCATAAAGTATGGGTTAAATTCTGTTAGTGCTGATATTCTGACCTCTTCCCATAAATCATAAATGTTCTTAATGGCATCCAAAATGGCGAATCCTTAATCCTTTTCAGAAGTTTTCAATATACTTTGCCCAGATGCATCAGAGAAATCACTATCTATAGCCTTACAAAAAGTATTTTTAAATAATAAGACTTGAAATTCAAATACTCTTTGATTCATGGGCTACAAAATAAACGCTGTGTTAGCAGGCATGGAAAACAATATTCCTCCTGATGTGATCTCCATCAGAGCTCTTGGGCAGCCAGGTGCATTAGTCAATGAGCAGTAATACTTTGAAAGGAATCTTTTTTCCTAAGCAGTAAGTCTCAACAGTAAGCTTAAAATATTCAACAAGCCATGTTGTAAACAAATGTGCTGTCATCCTGGCTTTGTTATTCCATTTATAGAGCACAGGCAGAGTGGATTTAGCATAATTCTCAAGGGCCCTAGGATTTTTGGAATGATAAATGAGCATTGGTCTCAAGTCAGAGTCACCAGCTACAAAGCCGCTAACAAAAGAGTCAGCCTGTCCTTCGAAGCTTTGAAACCAGGCATTGCCTTCTCCTCTCCAGCTATGAAAGTCCTAGATGGCACTGTCTCCCAAGATAAGACTTTATTGTCTACATTGAAAACCTGTTGTTTAGTACAGCACCTTTGTTATCTTCGCTAGAGCTCTCAAAGAACTTGCTGTAAGTTCTACACCAGCACTTGCTGCTTCACCTGGCTTCTCTCTCTCTCTCTCTCTCTCTCTCTCTCTCTCTCTCTCAGACATACAGGGGGAGGGAGGGGGACAGAAAGGAAGAGAAACATCAATATGAAAAAGAAACAATAATCAGCTGCCTCTTGCACACTCCCCAACCGAGGAGTGTGCCTGCAGCCCAGGCATGCACCCAATCGGGAATCAAACCAGCCACCTTTGGCTTTGCAGGACAATGCTCAAGCAACTGAGTCACAGCAGTCAGGGTAAAAATGGCTTCTTTCTTTAAATCTCATGAACCAACCTCTTCTAACCTCAACCTTTTCTCCTGCAGCTTCCTTACCTCTCTTAGCCTTTTATAGAATTGAAGACAGTTAGGGCCTCACTCTGGATTAGGCTTTGGCTTAAGGAAATGTTGTGGCTGGTTTCATTGTCTGTCCAAACCACTAAAACTCTCTCCTCATCAGCAACAAGACTGTGTTGCTTTCTTATCATTTGTGTGTTCACTAGAATAGCACTTGTGCATTTCTTTCAAGAATTTTTCCTTTTCATTCACAACTTGGCTGCCTGGCACAAGAGGCTTAGCTTTCCTGTGAAGGCTTTAGACGTGCCTTCCTTGTTAAATCTCATTATTTCTAGCTTTTCATTTGAAGTGAAAGCAATGTGACTTACCCTTTCGCTTGAACATTAAAGACCACTGTAGGGTTATTTTTCGTTAGTGTTGGGTCTCAGGGAATAGGAGAGGAAGAGAGATGGGGGAATGGGCAGTTGGTGGAGCAGCCAGAACACACAACATTTATCAGTTGAGTCCACCATCTTACGTGGGCACAGTTTGTGGCACCCCAAAACAATTACAGTAGTAACGTAGAAGATCACTGGTCACAGACATCATAACAAATATAATAATGAAAAAAGTATAAAATATTGGGAGAATCACCATGGCTGGTGTAGCCCAGTGGATTGAGTGCCAGCCTGCAAACCAAAGTGTTGTAGGTTCAATTCCCAGTCAGGGCACATGCCTGAGTTGCAGGACAGGTCCCCAGTAAGGGGTGCGTGAGAACCACGCATTGATGTTTCTCTCCCTGTCTTCCTTCCATCCCCTCTCTAAAAATAAATAAATAAAATCTTTCTAAAAAATACAATAAAATAACATGCCAAAGTGTGATACAGAGATATACAAAGTGAGCAAACGCTGAAAAAAAGGTGTTGACAGAATTGCTTGTTGCAGGATTGCCATAAACTTTCAGTTCATAAGAGTACACGCACACACCAGTATCTGTGAAGTGCCACAAAGGGAAACATGATAAAATACGGTGTCCCTGTATATGCTCCTGGTGCTGTTTCTCAGAAGAACCCTGATTAACGTGTCCTGACAATGGTAAAATGCCAGACAGTTCATACAGGTAGTCGAGGTAGGAGAGTGAAGGTGTCAACTCAAAGCAAACTGTTTTTTAATAAAAATTTTATTAACTAGTATAGAGGGGAAAAAAGCATTCACTAGGTTAATAACTACCAAGTGCCAGAAAATATGTTGGTTTTTTTCCAGCAACAAAATCTCATATGGACAATCAGTTGCAATTAAAGTCACTACCAGACTAAGTTCAAAATAATTCACTCCTATTTTCCAAGATCTGCCTGCCTTCTAAACAAGCCAAACAGGTGAACTGGACAGAGTTGTGGTAAAAATCATCATTCCTGTATATTCCAAATCTTTGAAGAAACTAATTTCTATGATCAAGTGAATGCTGCCATGAACACTTTAGTGAATACAATCTCCTGGTTTGCCTGGGTCTTTCCCAGTTTTTGCATTCCAGGAGACCCCTCAGCCCTGGGCAAAACAGGATTGTTGCTTATCCTAAGAAGATGTAAAATGGAGTAATTTGATGGGTACTAAGTGACCTGGAGAACTTGGTAGAAGAAAATTATGAGTTCAGACTTTCACTTCCCCTCTCACGGTCTGGGTTAGGACCTGAATCCTTCCATCACTGCCTATAAGAAACCTCTGCCTCCCACAGCGTTTGAACTCTAAGTGTCTACAGATGATTATTGAAGTAACTGTTTCGCCACCGCGTGCCATGAAAAAAAAAAGCAAGTGTCAGTTTTACCAACAGAAACAAGGTTATTACTGCCTTTAAATGTAATCACATTTACATTCCCAGTCAGGGCACATGCCTGGGAATCCAAGAACCAATTCCAGATCAATTAAGAATAGCAGTCCTTAAGGTTCTCTTCCTCTGGACCCACCCGTCCAACACCAATTTCTGTGACAGTTCAGTTACAGAAACAGCACTGCCATGAGCCCTGCAAAACAAGGGGTTATTAAGGAATTAGACGTTGTAGTATTCTGGGAGTCGGTGTGCTGCATGCTAACTGTGAAAGCAGAAAACAGAATTTTACTACTTTAAGAGCAAGTTCAGTCATTCCAGGTTGAACTCAACCAATTTACAAATTGTGATTTTCTGCTTTTCATAAGGAGCAGTGGTGGGAAGTGGGAGGTTGAGCGCCCGGGGAAGGTCGCTGAGTCCCCTCCTGCAGTCCTGGGCCCGGTGCTCTGCTGCCCCCTAGCGCCTCTCAGTCTCACTCAGTGCTCAGAAGATGTCCTTGGTCCGCACACGTTCACTGAGGCAGCCGCAGTCCCCGCCTGGTTTCTCGCCCGTCTTCTGGCCTGTAACTTGGCCTGTAACTGTTGCCTCTGTGGTGTCCCTCACCAAGAACCTAAGACTTTCTCAGGTCTACCAAGTCTCAATCAATCTCTCTCTCTCTCTCTCTTCTTGTATACAGTCAGAGAAAGACAAACACCATATGACCTCACTTACATGTAGAATTTAATCAACAAAATAATTTAACAAACAAACTAGAAACAGAAGAATAGATACAAAGAACAGATTGACAGCTATTGGGGTGGAGGGGCTGGATGGGAAAAGGTGAAGAGATCAAGAATAAAAACAAATTAGACAAATTTAATTTCATATTAAGAACTTCAGATTCTTAACTATAATAGCATTTCCATACTATATGCAGAGAACTATATCATAAATCTTTATTTTTCTGAAGTAAAAAAATGTAAAGTTGTGAGAAAAAAACAACTCTAATTTGCATGTTATAAAGAAAAAGTCTCACAGTATAATAACAATTAAAGCTCCCTTTTATACACTAAGTCACATCTCATAGTGGGAATCTAATATTCAAACGATGTAAAAAAATCAGATTGTCAAATTTTGTTAAAGAAATAAGCATTAAAAATATAACTGAACTATTTGATTCAGCTAAGGTAGAAAGTTCTCTGCTTTATTTTACTTATAATATATATTATATATTAAACCTTATTGGGGAATCTCTAGTTAAGCAAACATAAAACTTCTAATACAAACACATAAGAAGTTTCATGAAGAGATTCCGGCAGAAGCAGGCAGACATGGGTGCTATCACTTAACTAGAAGGAAGAAGAACCTGCAAGGTTTAAAACCAAATAATGTTTGAGGCTAATGTCCACTATTTCTTCTTTGTCCACCAGGGTTAACCAGTCACCTTTGTCCCAAAGACTCAGGTGAATCAGTCAATGCAGACCTCAGCACCATCTTTCAGAGAAATAAAGGAGTAAAAGAAAGCAAATACTAAACTTATACCACTATTTTCAAAGGAAAATATTAGAAGCTTCTTCAACCGGTTTTCTGTTTTGTTGCTGTTTGGTTTGGTTTTAGGGAGTGGAAAACACAATCGCCTTTTTGGGATCACGATTTCTTCAAGTGCTGAGCAGCGTATCTTGTGTTCTGAATTTCCAAAGTCTTGGTAGAAACATTAAAAACCTTAAAAATGGAAATTCATGTGGAATATCTACTGTTTTGTAGCCACTTATATTTTTGTTATTTCCATGTTGTATAATCATTAAAAATAAAGCTCATCATTCCATAAAACTAACTTATTAAATTAAAGATAATACGCCACAGAAGATGATAAAGTTAACTCCTTCCCTGAAGTGGCTCATTAACTTTTATTTCAATTAGTCAAATGGTGATGCTGAAATACATATGACATTTGAGAGGACTCCGACCAAGCCTACGACAGCAATTCAGGACCCAAGAACTCAGAAGTCATTCGCAAACTCGAAATGAGTGAGTGAGCAAAACATTTAGTAATTATGCTGCTCAGGAACCTCTGTTATCTGGTCCCCCCGCCCTTGAAATTTAACTCATTAAAGTTCATAAGCATAAGAACCTGAAAAATATAATTGTATGCTTTTATAAATAGTGAATAAATACTCAAATCTCCATTTTGAGATTTTTGTAACCAAATAAGTACCTTTGTTCTGCAACAGTTCTCTTTGGTCTGGCCCTTTCTTTCTTCAAGAGCATAATACCACAGTTTGCTCTTCTAAAAAAAAAAAAAAAAAAAGCAATATCACAGAGTAAAACCACCAAAAAGAAACACTTTTGGAAGATGGTATAGCAGATGAGAATGCCATTTACCATTTTTCTCCTCTTATTCACTGGGAAAGATCTTCAACCTCCCAAGAATCCATTTTTGTTTATCAAGCAGATAAACAAAAGAATCCTCAATGTATAACATAAAAATGTTAATAAATTAATATGCCAACATGAATATTCCCAGTGGCATTTTTTTAATCTAACAGCTGGCTCTACTGTCTCTGCTAATTCTCAAAAACAAAACTAAATGGAGATATGCTTCTCATAATTATGATAGATTTCTGGGAACATGGGAAAATTCTCAGCTACACTGCTATTGGTGTCATGTTACACAATGAAGAAATTATTGTATTTTTGTTAACTTCTTGGTAACTTTTTAGAAAGATTTTATGTATTTATTGTTAGAGAGAGGGGAAGGGAGAAAGATAGAGAGGGAAAGAAACATCAATGTGTGGTTGCCTCTTACATGCCCTCCAACTGGGAACCCAGCCTGCAACCCAGGCATGTGCCCTGACTGGGAATCAAACTGGTGACCCTGTGATTTGCAAGTTGGTATTCAGTCCGCTGAGCCACACCAGCTAGGTCTAACTCTTGACATTAAGTCATGCTTTGTGAAAATCACCTAAAAATGTAATTGAGGAACTAATCATAAATTCTAATTTTTTTCCAGTTTTCTATTTTTTTAAGTATTAATACCATATTGGTAGGCATAAATAAGACATTTTTTAGTGCTTAGGAAAGGAGAAGTTCAAAATTTTTTAAATGAATGATGAAAAAGATACTCCTGACTTTTCTGTTATCTAACTCCATGTCAACAAAAGTTGTGTTTTTCTCTATTACCATGATATAATACTTGAATTTTAAAATATTCTATCTATTTGAGCCATTGATTCTACCTTAAAATAACCTGAATCTTTAACTTTAACCAGTGCAGTTTACCAGGATCCACTATATATTTATTGAACACTGACCATGCAGAAAATATTACAGGGACAAAAGTCATTCCCTGCCCCCAAAGAGGTTACAAATAGTACGGACAACAAAGGCATTAATAGCTGTAAGACAAGGGGAAATGAAAGCATCAGAAGACAAGGGAATATACAAGTGTTAACCAGGGAGCTCCGTGAGGCATGGAAAACATGACATTTGACTTAAACTATGAAAATAAGGTTACAAGTGTTTGACAGTTGAAATTAGAGAAATAGGATGTTCCAAGCAAGAAAACAGTGTACTTTTTTAGGTCTATCCCGGGAATTTGGCCTAAACTGGTTTAACTGGAGCAAAGAATCAGTGTAGGGATGAAGTAAGAGAGTAGCCTCAATGTTGAGGCTCAGCTTGAGGCTGAGGAGTCTACACTTACTTTAGTAGGTAATGGACAGGCATTTTAAGGTTTGTACCAATCAGGGTCTGAAGCAAATGCCCCCTGTAAATGGACCAATAGTTGGAATTTGATGAGTAGGGGAACCAGCAAGAGATGGTGAAGAACATTCTGCCAGCACTAGCGGGAAGGGTCACCACCTCTTCTAGTCCTGAAGGGGGAAGCGGAAGCAGGCATTACTGGAACCTGCAGAGAGTAGCTGTAAGTACCCCTTGACACAAGGCAAGGCCTTCTGTGGAAGAAGACAGGCAACCTATGGTGGAGCAAGAAGAGCGCCAGAGGCATGTGCACTCAGCTTCCTGCGTGCCCCTCCCATCTCTTGCTACTGCCCTCTACTGGCTAAACCCACTGGAAGCAGAAGCCAGGAAGCTCACTGATGCAGCCCACACAGGTTTGTCTCCCAGGGCACAGACTAGTCAGAGCAAGGAAGGGAATGGATCTGGAGGGGCAGAAGGGAAACAGCCAGCATAAGCCTTTTAAGCAAAAGAGAGATGTACCTCTACTTAGGAAAATAACTGAACGAGTGTGGATAAAATCAGGAGATGTGTAGATGAGGAAACTGAAAATAAAAGAGACGAGTAAAGAATGTCAGAAGCAGAAGAAGCATGGGAGTGTAAAAGAAGTGAAATTTGTCTGTGAGAACATTACAGTGATAAATTTGGGGGTTTTGTATTAAGTGTTAAGTGTAGGGGGGAAGGAAAGTTAGAGTCCAAAATTTTGAATCTTGGTTCCTGGGAGAACATGGCCATTATTAGAAACATAAAAAGTAAGTGCTAGGTTTTACGGTAAAATATGTAGTGTGCCAATGTTCTGTTCAAAGGAATGGAGTAGCCCTGGGGAACGTGTGCTAAGAGTAGCATCTGAAAAGTCAGACACAGTGCAAGACAGGTTTTTTTACCTAAGGTCACTGCAAAACACACAGCAAGGGGAAAAGCACAGATCAGTTTGGGGCCCCATATCACCACACCCTTCTTGAAAATTTTATTGTAAAAAATAATACTGCTAAACTATCGCCCCCCAAAAATCATCCATAATAACATGTAAGTCATAGGAGAGGACAAATAAGTGTCTAACATAGAAAGCAAAGCAAACAACCATAGCAATTGTGGTTACAAAACAAAATGCATAGTTGTAATTCTTGAAAGAAAGGAAGCATAAAGTAAAAAAGGAGTGTCATAGAACTAAACAGATGATAGATGGAGAGAAGAGAATGATGTATACGGAACAGGTATGTCTGCATGTAGGAATTGGTACATGATCAAAAATGTATTTAAAAATAGGGAAAGTGATTGCTTTAGCTGTACAGAAGCTTTTTATTTTGATGTAGTCCCATTTGTTTATTTTCTGCTTTGTTTCCAGTGCCTTAGGAGATTTACCATCAAAAATATTCCTATATTGGATATCTGAGATTCTACTCCCTCTGTTTTCTTCTAGGCTTTGTATGGTTTTACAACTTACATTTGAGCTTGTTATCCGTTTTGAGTTTATTTTTGTGTATGGTATAAATTGGTGGTCTAGTTTCATTTATTGCATGTACCCGTCCACTTTTCCCAACACCATTTATTGAAGAGCCTGTCTTCACTCCATTGCATTCTCTTGCCTCCTTTGTCAAATATCAGTTGCTCGTACAAGCTTGGGTCTATTCCTGAGCTCTCTGTTCTGTTCCATTGATCTGTTTGTCTGTTCTTGTATCAGTACCAGGCTGTTTTTATTACAGTGGCCTTATAGTATAGCTTCTGTACAGCTAAAGAAACCAACAGCAAGATGAATAGAGAAGCCACTGTATGAGAGAACATTTTTGCTGCACAACAATACAGCTGACAAGGGTTTACTCTCCAAAATATACAAAGAACTAATACAATTCAATGCAAGGAAGGCAAACAAACCAATTAGAATGACAAAAGACATTAATAGACACTTCAAAAAGTACCTATAGAGCACCCATATATATATATATATATATATATGAAAAAGTGCTCAACATCACTAATCATCAGAGAAATGCAAATTGAAACCTCCATGAGATATCACCTCACACCTTTCAGAATGGCAACCATCAATAAATGAACAAACAGCAAGTGTTGGCAAGCATGTAGAGAAAAGGGAACCCTAGTGCACCGTTGGTGGGAATGCAGTCTGGTGCAGTCACTATGGAACAATATGAAGGATCCTTAAAAATTAAAAATGGAACTCCCTTTGCCCCAGTGATTCCACTTCTGGTAATACACACCAAAGATCCCAGAACACCAACACAAAAGAACATATATGCACTCCTATATTTATAGCAGCACTATTTACAATAACCAAGATTTGGAAACAGCCTAAGTGCCCATCAGTAGATGAGTGGCTAAAAAAAACTGTTGTACATTTACACAATGAAACAATACTATGTAGCAGTATAAAAGAAGAAACTCTTAAATTTTGCAACAGCACGGATGGACCTGGAGAAAATTATGCTAAGTGAATTAAGCCAGTCATTGAAAGACAAATACCACATGATCTCACTTATATGTGGAATCTAATGAACACAATAAACCAAGGAACAAAATAGTAACAGAGGCTTAGATACATAAAACAGACTGGCAGCTGCCAGAAAGGAGGTGGGGGTGATGGGTTGAAAGATGGTGAAAAGATTAACCAAAGAACACTTGTGCACAACCCCTGGACTCAGACAACAATAAGGGGATTAGCTTAGGGCGGGGAGGGGGAGGGGCTGGGTAGAGGTGAGGAAAGGGAGAAAAAGTGGGAACAATTGTACAGCATAAACAATAAAAATTAAAATTAAAAAATAAGGAAAGGGAATATGAATCACTTGATAAATTTTTTGGACACAACTAATCTTTGGGGAAATATTAACATAGATTTGGCATTATTTAGGAATGACTTCATCTGTAGGCAGCAGAAACCCCAACTAACAGTTACTTAAATACCTTGAGGGGTTATAGGATGGCCAACAAGAACTCTGGGGACAGACAGTTCAGAACTGACAATGGCTCAACAGTGTCACCCAAGGGCCAGGTAGTTTCTCTCCGCACTCCACCATCCTCACTCCGCAGGTCTTGGATGCCCGCGGCAGCTCATGACCTCCGGCCTGTGCTCCAGGCAAGAAAAAGGGGGGAAAGCAAAGTGTACACCGGCACACCAGACACACATTCCCCAAATCTTAACAGCGATGGTGTCTGTAACTGGAATATTTTCATCTTCAGTTTTTCGTGTAATCTGAAGTTTTCCAATGATTGTGCATTGAATCTTGTCAAAAATAAACTGTGAGCTTATTTTCATTTTTCAGAAAGATTAATTAACCAAGGCAATCATAAATCTCTTCCTAAATCAGTAAGCAAGCATTGCTCTGTGATTCTCAGTATTTTGAATCATCTTAAGTCTTATTTCTAACACAGACTCCTTAGTAGATTTCTTCTTGTGGAAAAGGAGCTGTACAGAAAATTTACTGTTATGTCCCGAATCTCTGGGAGCGCAAAAATTATGGGCTGGCTTAAAAATAGTGCTGAGTTTCTGAGAACTTTATTTAATGCGTTCAGGTAAGCTGTGCATTTCCAAGAACCCAATTGCAAATGTTAAAAATCATTCCCAGCATAATCTTTCCAGAAGGAGAAGATGTGGATGTCAGGAGAGAAAAGTCAAACTATAATAAACACTTCAATATTTATCACTGTTTTCAGATTTTGATTATGTATTCTGTTCTACCTTAGACTATTTCCATTTTTACCATACAGATAAATATAATTTTTAAGAATTCATTACCATTATAGACAAGCAAAAAGGTTGCTGGATTGTGAAGGAACCAAAATGTCTGTGCTTGAGTTAGAAACAAATCTTCACTGTTTCCTAAACTAAAATGGTTCCTATGATTACCTTATAGGACATACCGAGAATTTTAATTAGGTTAATTATTTCATAATGTGTAGGCTAGTTATACTAACAGTGGTGGTAGAAAAGCATTTAAAGTGCAAAAGAAGAAAATGGTGTTTCATTTTGGGTGACAGAGTTTTCTTCATTCCTGATCTTCACAGAACCCAGGAAAGCATCTTCCACACGCCATCACCTGATGAGCGATACACAGCCCTGCAGTAGCCACTCCGACATCCTCGCAGCTCCTACGAACAAGGAAGGGCATGCGCATCCCACCAGGCTGCACCCCAGCCCCTAGCACGCCACTCAAAGTCATTCCTCATAAAGAGAAAGAGTTTGAAAACTGCTGGGGTTGTTCCTTCATTGTCTCCTCCACCTATGGGGCTGTGTCCGTTTCGTGAAAAAAGAGCAATTTGCTACATTAACCAAAGGCAGTTCTGTTATCACTCTATTATCAATCTGAATCCTAGCTAGAGAGCTACTGAGGAGGTCTGTGCTCTTTAATAACTCACTTAACATCTTTTGCGCTCAGTTTCCCTGCCAGTAAAATAGGTGCCGTTGTGAAAGTTAAGAAAGATCATGTTCTACTAACCAAGATCATGCCTTTCACACAATTAGCATTTAATATAGTTTAGCTGTAGTATCTATTATATATTCCATTACAGTATATTACTCTTCTATTCCATTATTAAAAATCTGATCCACTTTCTTTTTTTAATATCTTGTTTATTTATTTTTAGAGAGGGGAAGGGAGGGAGAAAGAGGGAGAGAAACATCAACGTGTGGTTGCCTCTCGTGTGCTCCCTACTGGGGACCTGGCCCACAACCTAGGTATGTGTCCTAGACTGGGAGTTGAACCAGCGACCCTTTGATTCGAAGGCCAGCACTCAATCCATTGAGTCACACCAGCCAGGACTGATCCACTTTATAAGATTCCTACATTCCTGTCCAGCTTTCTTAAAGAAACCATTGTCCCTCTGAGTTGGTCTCAGCAACCTACCCTTGCTGATTTCCATAAGACATGTTATCTGCACTTGTTATTTGACAATTTAATTACACACTGCCTTATAAATCACTCCCTAGCTTCCCCATGTTCTCCCAGGAGGTGACCTCCTGGCTCCCTCCTGCAGGGTCTAATGACTTGCCCTAATCCCAACCAAAGCAGGAGAAATATGTGTGCAATCCAATAGTCCTTGGGGTCAGGAATAATTCTGTACTCTGATCTTTGTATACATGGGTGAGCTCCATCCAAAGTGCTTATCACTAAGCAGATTCCCTCCGATTTCCTTGCATATAAACCCAGGTATCCAGAGCCTAACTAACATCTTTCCCTGATCCAGCCTCCTTGGTTTGCACCCACCACCATCTCCTGCCAGTCTTCTCCCTTGAAAGGCATGAGATGACATTCCTGCTCAGATGTCCCACCCACAGGTAAGGATTATGTTAAAAATGTACTGACCACCTAAAGTCAGCGTGTACACCTGAGCAATGCTTATTAAAACTTCCCTCCTTGTCTAAATCTTTTGGCATGGCCCATCCTCCAGGTTCGGCCCCCCTCGATATGCAGGCCTTGCCATTCCACGGTCATAACCTTTGGCCCAAGGCCAGCCCTCCAGCCTGACAAGAGACCACGACAAAAGGATTGAGATTTTACAGACCTTTAAGGAAAAGTAACATAGTTTATACTTTATCATAATGAGAAACCCTTGAGGGTTTCAAAAAGGGAAGTGATGTAGGATTTGCCTTTTTGGAAGACTGCTCTGAGTGCAGTGTGAAGACATCTGGATAATATCATTTCATCACAACCAGCAAACCAGTTATGAGAGGAAGGAAGTCCTTGGGGCAGGAAGTCCCTAAGAGGCCCTGAGAGAAAAAGGGCCGTGTAAGAAAGTGATGTGTGAGTGGAGAGAAATGCAAGAAAAATGTTACAGAGGTGGAATGAGTAGAATTTGAAGATTATTTGAATACGTCTGTGGTAATAGAAACGAAGAAGGCTAAACGAGTTAAGGTCAAACATCGCATGCCTATTTCTTGCCCCATCAACTTGAGCGTACATTTTTTGATGGGAGGAACTGTCTGAAATGTTTTCATGCAGTTTGCTACCCAATAAATATGAGTTCAATTAACCAAAAGAATCAATAAGTCTGCCATGTCATCTGCCACAAGCCTTGTCTACAAGGAATTTTCTCATCTAATTCTAGAACCTAAGAACCCATAGACACGGACAATAGTGTGGTGATTCCCAGGGATCGGGGGAGGGGCAGGGGGGACAGGTGGAGGTGAAGGAGGGTATGGGGGGATAAATGGTAATGGAAATAAATAAATAAATAAATCTAGATCCTAAGCTGTGAGGCAGTTTCAGCATTGTTCCCATTTTGCATATAAACCAATACCTGACAAAAGTGTGCAGATGGCAGAAACTGGAAAATCAATCGACTCATAGTTTTATAAGGTAATGTGCTGATCTTTCTTTTTGTTATTTGTTAAAGATTTTATTTATTTATTTTTAAAGAGTGAAGAAGGGAAGGAGAGAGAGAAACATCAATGTGTGGTTGCCTCTCACATGCCCCCCATGGGGGACCCGGCCTGCAACCCAGGCCTATGCCCTGACTGGGAATTGAACCAGCAACACTTTGGTTCACAGCCAGTGCACTGAGCTACACCAGCCAGGGCCCTTTGTGTTATTATTAATCATTACAGTTAATTTGGTTGGTTCTCAAACTTACAGTGGGTATAAAATCACCAGGAGGATTTTTAAAAATACAGATTGCTAGCTCCAGAGTTTCTGACTCAGCTGGTCAGAAAAAGAGTCCAGAAATCACTTTGAGAATCACTGTCTTAGGAGGGTGTTTCCAAAACATTGATTGATTATAAAAATCACCTACAATACTTATTAAAAATATAGCATCCCAGGCCCTGCCTCCAATCTACTGAATCAGAGGTTTCAAGGGAGGTGTACAGGAATATGTGTTTTTTTAAGTGTTTCATGTGATTCTTATAATCAGCGAAGTTTGGGAAACACACTGCCTCAAAGCATCCTTATGAAGATACTATTATTCTTATTTTACAAGGAGAAAAAGAGGCTTAGCAAGCTTTCACACTAATACGTGGCAAATGCTGAACCCTTCCACTAGAGGGCTTATGCGGCTGTGTGCGTAGGCTCCCGTAAAACATTTCTTGTAGGACAGTGCTGTGAACGTCTTCGCAACAAGAACTTTAACTTATTTGTCTCAGTGTCTCTAAAATCTGGTACAATGCACGCTGACTGGATAGTTAGAACCACACCTTGTAAAATAATGCTATGCCTACATAGAATTTTTAAAAAGCAGCTAACAAACATTTAAATTTTAAAAAAAGGTCAAACAACCACAAAATGGAGGAAAGAAAGGTCAAATCATCATTTAAACGAACTGATTAGAAAATTAAAGAAAAATTCTCAACTCAGTAACTCCTGGTAAGCAATGAAAATGATAGATATTGACTTTGATACTGGAAAGGCATTTTACTATGCATTTTATAATTAGTTTGATATTTACTATAAAAAGATATTATCTACTTATTAAAAGCCTTAAAAGTGCCTTACAAATTATTACTAGATATCCCAAGATTTTCAGAAAATGAAACATCACTGTCTGCAGCAGGGTTATCATATACACAACTGTCCTTAAAATGTTTTCCTCTGAAATGTTCCACAATTAGGTTGAATGGCTTTTTAAATATGCAGTATTTTAAACTATTTGATTATAAACTTATGTGAATAATCAGGGCTAACATTAATCATTCCATAGCAACAGCACCAGGCCATCACAAGCTTCACCACAAGGTCAGGCTGTCTTCTGTATCTGCATGAGAAACTGACATCTTGATGTGACTTACTTGAGTTTTGCACCTCCAGTTGTTATTAGTTGCAATACTAGAGGCAGATTCTAGATGGAAGGGGGACAATAGGAAGAATACTTAATAAAAGAATAATCTCTCAGAGAAAGAAGTACTTAATTTGGACCATGTCTAAGCAAACAAAGAAGGAACAAGTGGCCATGACAGTTGTAGAGACAGAAAACTGGCTGCCAATTATTTTTCAAAGAGCCGTTTCACAGGAACAAGCAAATTCTGCCAAACCGTCTTGAAATTTTTCTTAATGCAAGGCTTGCTACCATGTCCTCCTGAGGATCTAGCCAAAGGCTCGTGTTCCAGGCAGTTGGATGGGTACCGATTTTTAGTGTTCAACCCCACGTTCACCCTTGGGTGGCAGAATTTCAGCGTGACTTTAAGTCACTGCCTCTCAGCGGAGCAGAAAATATGAATGAACTCAGATAAACCTGAGAACAAATTAAATGCCCGAACCCACTGTGCTTCTCTTGCCAATACAAGCAAACCTTCCTCCCTTCTGCTCTCTCCTGCCTAAAGACCCTGAGGTGACCCTAACCTAGAGGGGGACAGTTCTCTTCAGTGTCTGGTTTCCTGACTGAAAACACACTCACGTGAGTAGAATGACATTTTGATAATAATAACAACAACAAATTGTGTTAGTTTTACAGTGCTGGGTACACAACACAGTCATAATTAGTATTTGTTGAATGAATAAACATAGACTAGAGTATCAAATTCAGACTCTGGTAAGGCATATTATAGCAAGAATCTAATAGACCCCAATACTTTCTTTATAACTTTGTTTTTCTACGACTGATCTGATTAAAGACAAGATAATTATGCTACGCTTATAAATGTTGTATCTCCTCCATTCTGAATGACAAACTCTTCACTTTCAATTAATTAAAATAAGAATGAAGACAGATGTTCCTAATACAAGAAAAGCCCTAGAGTGAAATTAATTCTACTACAGTTTGCTTTACATTTTCTAAGGTAATTTTTATCAAAGTAATATGTGCATATAGCTTAAAAATAAAACAAGATCAAAAGTCTCGTTAAGAAAAGCAAGCGTATATTATATTTTATCTCTCCCCACCTGTTCATCTTACTCTCTAAGAGGAAACACTTAAGTCCTTTCACTGTTAGTTTGGTAGTTCAGATCAAATCTCAAAATATGTTTAGCCTACTATTTCTTTATTTAGCTAGTTTACCTTTTATTTATACACTACTATAATATGCAGGCATTTCGATCTCTTCTCCCAGTATCCATCTGTTCTCCATCCTTCTCCCAACACAGTTACATAAAGTTAGTGTTAAAATTGTTAACCTCTGTTTACACTTCTAGGAATTTGTAAAGCCGAGAACTTTACAGCGATTACATTTCCTTTCCTGTACAGATTTCCTAGCATTCTCTCACTGTGTTTTTTTCTTCAAACAATTTAATTTTTATAGTAACCTATTTCTTTTAAGTTCTTCAGAGCAGATCCTCTATGAAATCTCTATTTTTTCCAGGGGCATTGGTCTCAGCATCTTTATCTTCCTGCTGCAAAACAGGCTGTGTGTCAGATTTATCTCACAGCTATCATTCTGTGGGTTTTCTCAGACTGGGCTTCTGGGTCCATTCTTCCTCCTGTTCGTTTATTTCTTCATTTTACTAGAGTTTGTTCTCATCAAACTTCATTGAGAAATAAAAATCATAGAGGGGAGATACACTTTTGCATGCCTAATAATATGTACCCTTCCACTGGAATTATAATTTGACTGCTATAGAATGCTTGGTTGAAAGTCATTTTTCCTCACACCTCTGAAGACTGTACCACTGCTGTATCACCAGCACATTCTAGAATACTTCCTGGCACACGTCTGGCACTCAGTGAATATTTGTTTATGCATGAATGAAAGAATGAGATACTTTTTCAAAATTCCTTTTATCTTATGTTTCCCTCCATATTTCTTTTTCTCTTTCACTGTTGAAGCCGCCCCTATCACCACAAAATACGAGTACATAGTGATTTTTTGCCCACTCCTATTTTTGAAAGAGGCTTTGAAAAGGCTGATTGGAAGAGACTGTGTATATGAGTGCTTCTCAAAATATGGTCCTCAGCATCACCCAGGAACTTGCTAAAAGGGCAAATTCTCTGGCTTTATCCCATCCACAGTGAATCAGAAACTCTGAAGATGGGATGGGGCCAAGAAATGTTTTTACAAACCCTCCAGGTGATCCTAATGCATCCAAGAGTTTGAAAAGCACAGAGGCAAGACAAAGACTGGCATCCATTGCTTTTGGGTGACTTGGCAGGGAGTGAGCATTCACACAGAGAGATCTTTTCTAGGCCACTGTTTGGTTTCTTCAGTAGGAAATCTTGGGTCTCTTGCCCAGAGAGTAGATATCTAACTGCTATTGTTCTGCTGATGGTTGAGAACAGGACAGGGACCCAGGCCTCTGACATGATAACAAGATGAACAAAGTGACTCTCAGATCTCTAGAATGGCTGAAATTTTTGAACAAGGAGCCATTGTTCCAATTCTCTAAGAGAACTGATGTTTGGGCCAGGAATTCAGTTTCCTGTATCTCCTTTCTTAGATATATATCCTTTCCGTAAACTCCCATCACCTGAGGTCACCTGACTGTTTCTCTGTTCTTGCTACCTTCAAGTTTAAAATTATAAACATTCTGTTATATATACACTATTTGGATTATTTTCAACTCAAAAAACCAAGCAGGTAGGGCACAAACTGGAAAACAAAATGCCAGCTCTTCATCTCAGAAAGCACATTTGTACGTTTCTTTCAAGGATCACTAGATGGCACTTTCTGCTCTGCTTTTAATCACTGCTCACCACTTTCCTTTGGGAGAAATCTTTAATGGGGTTAATTCCCTTAGCCTCCTGGGGCACTTCTTTGAGATCTGGTGAGAAAATGGTTGCCCCTTGGTGACTCAGTTGGTGTTTGGTGATTCATCCAATCAGTTTTGCTGTATGAGTAGAGATGAAGAGTGTCTTGCAATTGTTCACCATTCCATCACAAGCTCCATCCATTTTTACTTTGCCCAGCAAGCAATCTAAATACTAAATTCCAAATTCAACAAAATACAACATAATTTTCTTAATTTAGTATTTCAGTAAAATATTACTAACCTTATCACTCTGAGGATATTTTTTCCCTTGCAATACAGTCCAATAAAATGAAGTTCAAAAGTTAAAGATGTTTTCTACAAAAAAATCCTTCCAGTCCAATGTAGAGTCATAACAACAGTCCTTTGGGTTATACAGAAAATGTGTTCCTATAAGTTTAAGTAACATGTAAGTTAATATTTAATTAATCATTAGCACATTTATTTTTTTCCTATTTTCCTATGTATCTATATTTTACTGATCCTTTAAGAACTGGCTCAAAAAAATAATAAGTTCATGCTCCATCACCTCTGACAAATCTTTACCAAAACATCCCTGTAGCCCGAGTTGAATTAGGGTCCCTCCTCAGGGCTCTGCATACTTCTCATGACACTAACCACACTGTCTCAGAATTTTTTTTTTTTTTTGCCCTGGCTGGTGTGGCTCAGCAGATTGAGTGCCAGCCTGTGAGCCAACAGGTTGCTGGTTTGATTCTAGCTCAAGGTACTTGCTTGAGTTGCCAGCCCAGTCCCCAGTTGGGGTGCATGCGAGAGGCAACTAATTGATGCTTCTCTCGCAGGTAGATGCTTTCCTCACTTTCTCCCTCCCTTACCCCCTCTATAAATAAATAAATAAATAAATAAATAAATAAATAAATAAATAAATAAATTTTTTGAAAGATTTATTTTTTGTGAGATAAGGCCTTCTTAAACAAAGCTCTGTTGTAGTGATTTCTGTATCTGGTATCTGGAGCACAAAGTGGGTGTCTGGTTCAATTCTCATTGCTAAGCAATACAGGTCCTTAACTGTTTGATCAGAAAAACTATTTGATCCTTTAATGTCTATTTTTTTAAGAAGTCAGCAATCCGGTTAACTCATGAAGTATATTGCAAAGCAATATTGCTTGAAATAGGGAGCTACTAGGAAAGAAAAAACTGGAATGTCAGAGATGGCCAGAAACAGAGCTGGATCTTGCGTGAGTGACAGGTTATTTGGTTGCTTCCTGTCCTCTACAATGTCATGGAGTCTCTTAAAATATGTGAATTAGGTCATTTTGGATTTTTACTTAAAACCGTCACTAATTTATATCTTACTTAAATGACATATATTTTCAAAACATGGAGCAGTATAAAACACCCACACAGTCGCTACAGTTTTCCAAAAATTCAACTGCGTGAAAAGGCCAGACATACAAATTATAGTCACTAACATACAAATTATCACCCAATTGTAACTTCACCTGGTGAAACATAAATGTGTTTCTTTTATATTTAAATGTCAGTGAGTTATCTATTATTGGATTTGGGGATTTGAGCTATGTTTGGAGAAATGAATAAAGATATTCTAAGTTGAGGTGGTAAAACCTGATCTCAATAGAAAAAAAGGAACTTTACATTCACCTTTTTTAACATCTCAGAGGATTAACTATGACAAAAGTGACCAGATGACTAAATACAAAGAGAAAATATTCATGACCCCAACTATGTCTTTTCAGGTGAAAAATGGTGAGCCTGTCTGAAGACAAGACATTAACCAGTCTTCTTGTTCTGCCAGAAAAATTCTTGTTTTCAGTGTATAAAACTGTGCGAAAGTGACCCAGAAAAGACCCTCTGGCTGGAACGTAGCCCAACTTCCCGCCTCTCGTGCTGGCTCCCCGGCAGCCTGACAGCAATGCTAGACAAGAACCAGAACTGAACTGGAGAGAAAAAAAAATAAAGACTGTGACTGATCAGGACTTCTGTTTATATGAAACCTGCCTTCTCAACAGGTTTTCCAGTGTGAACTGGCAAAGAGTAAAACTATAAAATAAAATAAACTCCTTACTTGTTTTCAATCATGTCTTCACTAAGAGACTTAAATAGGCAGAATTAAATACTATTTTATTTCATTTCCCTGCATCACGTTGTTCGCAGGGGAAGCAATGGGTGGTGTAATCCCCATTCTGGGATGGATCTCAGTCTCCTGAATGACAAGGGGAGGCTATGCCAGTTAGTTATAAGAATCAGAAAGCCACGGGGTTCAAGTCCCGGTGCTGACATGATTTTGACATTTGGACAAGTCATTCTATGAACTTCCCTGTCTCCTGAAATAGTAATGATAGGAATAATTACTTTACAGTACCACCACATGAGTCAGAAAAGTAATATTAATAACAGCCAAAATTTATAACCTTGGAGTAGATACCCAGAGAGTAATTATTCATTGAGAGTTGGAATCATAATCTACTCCAATTAGTTTAGTCAAGAGAACTCTTTGACAACAACCTTTCTTTTTGGATAACAGAAAAAAAAAAAGAGGAAAGAAGAAAAAGGCCTAATTGGATTCAGTCATAAATCTTACTAACACGCCCAGAAAAGATACTCATAGCTCAGCAACTAAAGTCGGAAAGAGCCAATGTTTCCTCAGGGAAGAACAGCATTAACGGGAGATCTGGGCTTTCTGTTCAAAATATGCAGCACCACGTGAGCATTCCTGAAACCTGGCTTGTAAATTTTCTCCAAAAAGTCTTAGGCCTCACCCTCCAGTCACCTCTACTACCCATGGATGTTACCACGTCGACAATTCTTATCTACGTTTATTGATATTTAATGACAATTTGAAAATCTATATAACTGTTTTAACAGCAAATTTTTGAACAATTTCCCAGAAATTTCAATTTGATTTTAAATCTCATGATTAAACAAAACTTATGTTTGTATTTGTTAAAGATAACCTCATTTAATTTATAATAAATGTTTTAACAGAAAACTGAATTATCTTAATAACTAAACTCAGTTTTGTGTTGATTAATCCCCCATTTTATACCCATTCTATAAGTTTCCTTGAAAATAGAAAATATACAACTGCATATTTTATAGGTTACTGCATTTCTCCCAGTAACCTATTTGAAGTTAAGGAGTACTGCTAAAGAGTACTAATTCAAGACTCCAAGATGGTTGCAAAGTAAGTGGAAACTATACTCACCACCTCTCAGCATCAAACCAGATTTATAGCTAAATTATAGAGCAATGAACCTGAATATTCAACTAAATGCTAGCTGAACAGAAGTCTTATAACCAAGGATTTATAGAAGAAGCCACATAGAGACTGGTAAGAAGGGCAAAGACACGGAAAGGACTGGCCCCCACACCCATGTGTGCTGGCTGAGAATCTAGAAGGATATTTTGGCTGCAAAGTCCCCCTTGAGGGAAGTGGAGTCTACCCTCCACACCAGGATCCCCAACCCAGAGCACCAGAGTCAGGAAGAGGAGCCTGCATAGAATCTGGTAGTGAAAATCAATGGGGATTCAGTCCACTCAAGAGAGAAGGGAGTCTACTAGAAACCCAGTCACCACCTTCCCAAGATTGAGTACTCCTATTCTTACAGCACAAGCCTAGGGAATACACTAGCCCATCCTCCAACTGCTGGTGACACCACTCTGCAGAGCTCAAGTCCTGCAGAAAGGTCTGCTGGCTGCATCCAACAGGCACCTTTCGTGCACTCTTTTCCTGGAGATGCTCTTGGCAAAGGCTCAGAAAATGATTGAGCTATATAGCTTTGGAACAGGGCCATTCTTTCCCCCTTCACACACACAGCCACCCCCACACTCACCTGATGATTCACTTGGCCTATCCTTTGACTCCTGTTGGCCCCTTCCTGCTGAGCTCAGTCCCACAGGGAGATCAGAGTGCTGAGCAGAGCTGGGACCTTCAGAGTGCATCTTCCTGAGAGGCTCTCGTCCAGGATCAGATGAGCATTGGGTTGTTTGGCTCTGGTGCAAGGGGTCATTCTTAGCTGCCTTGCAAGCTCACTACATGCCACTACCCCAACAGGAGACTCATTTGACCTGTCCTACCAAACCCTGAGTCCCAGCCCTGCTCAACTTGCTTCTACAGAGGGGCCCGCTGGTTGCACCAAACCTGAACCTGTAGTGCACTCCTTCTGAGGGAGCTAAAGTTGGAAATTCAGGCAGAGTCTGACCAGTATGGCTCTAGAGAAGGGGTCACTTTCCCGCATTGAGTGCCTATGCTGCCCCCAAATAGGACACTCATTAGTGTCATCCTCCTAATGCTGTTCACTCCACACTGTCAAGCTTGCACCTCATGGGAGTGTCTGTGGATTGTAACCAGATGGGGTCCATTCTATAGTCTTCCTACAGAAGGGTCTTGAGGAAGACCAGGCAGACTCAGGGGCTGGTAGATTGGCTAAAAAAATGGAGGCAGACCTCAGGGTGCCATGGACCTTGCACTGATCTGCCCCTGGCTCAAAGCTGGAGGAAGCCAACCTATGTTCACAGGTTGGCCCTTCACACACACACACACACACACACACACAGTAGCAGCAGCCACAAACAGCAAATTGCATTATAACTACAGACAGGTAGCCCAATGCCAGTTATAGACAGTGTCTGACATCAGCCTGCACCAGAACCCTGCCCAAGTGGACCCAGAACCAACACAACCAGTGGTGAGCTTCAGACCACACCAGAGCTCCACCTAACTAACCACAAAAGCAGCGTACCCAAAAGGAGATCCCAGCAGGCAACAGAACCTGCTGGAAATAACTCCACCTCCGGGTTCAGCCCCTACACAGCAGTTCATATGCTGTGATCAAGGTCTTTTCTTATAATTAGCCACTCAAGGGTTAATCCCATGCATGAACAAGACAACGGCATTCAAGACTCAAATACAACAAGAGAGTGAACAAACCCATACAACAGACATTCCTGGAGCACCTAGCTCAGGTAATCTGGAAGATTGCACCACTAAGCCCATCAAGGTACCTCAAACATAAAACCTCCATACAAGTTTGGGAGTCATAGCAAATCTGCCTGACACATAGAAACAAACACAAAAAGGCGGACAAAATGAGGATACAAAAAAACATGCCCCAAATTAAAGAACAAAAGAAATCCCCAGAAAAAGAATTAAATGAAATCTACCTGATGCAGAGTTCAAAACAATGGTTATAAGGATGCTCAAGGACCTTAAGGGAAGAATGGATGATCTCAGTGAGAACTTAAACAAAGAGACAGTAAACATAAAAAAAAGACATAGAAATCACTTTAAAAATGTAGTCAGAAATGAAGAACACAGTATCTGAAATGAAGAGTAAACTAGAAGGAAACAACAGCAGGTTAAATGAAGCAGAGGACTGAATCAGGAATTTAGAAGGCAAGATAACAGAAAACACCCAAGCAGAGCAGGAAAAGGGGGAAAAAAGAATCCAAAAAAATGAAGAAAGTCTAGGGGGACTCTGGGAGACCAAGCATAACAACATTAGTATCATAGGGATACCAGAAGGAGAACAGAGAGAGCAAGAGATTGAGAACCTATTTGAAGAAATAATGACTGGAAACTTCCTAACCTGGTGAAGGAAAAATACACACAAGTTCAGAAAGTGCAGAAAGTCCTAAACAAGATGAACGACACTAAGACACATCATAATTAAAATGGCAAAAGTTAAAGACAAAGAGAGAATCTTAAAAGGCACAAGAGAAAGATAGTTACCTACAAGGGAGCTCCCATAAGACTATAAGCTGATTTCTCAACAGAAAATTTTAGGCCAGAAGGCACTGGTATGAAATATTCAAAATAATGAAAAGCAAGAATCTACAACCAAGACTACTTCACCCAACAAGGCTATCATTTAAAATTGAAAGAGAAATAGTTTTCCAGACAAGAAACAGCTAAAGGAGTTTGTTACAACCAAACTAGCATTACAAGATATGTTAAAATGTTGGGGACCACTTTATGTGGTATTGGAAACTGTAGCCCCAAGAGAGCAAGGCCCTGCCTGTAAGTCTCTGTTGGAACAATGGGAAAGCAGGTGGCAGGCACAACCCAATACCAACACCATGGGACCCCTCATGCACCAATCCAAATAAAAGCCCTTTCAGAGAAGGGCTCAGGGCATTCTCCACTCGAGGGAATTACCACCCCCTTTTCTGCCAGAACAGGTTGTGTCTGGGATGACTCATTTTATCCTAGACAGGGAGAACTCCGTGGAACGGGGCATCCCACATTAAAGGGCCTGCTTTAAGAAGAAGGAGGAGGAGAGGGAGTGGAACAAGAAGGAGGAAGAAGAGAGAGAAGGAGAAATATAGTTTAAACAATAAAATGTTATCCCTGGCTGGTGTGGCTCAGTGGATTGAGTGCTGGACTGCAAACCAAAGGTTCACCGGTTCAATTCCCAATCAGGACCCATGCCTGGATAGCTAGGCCAGGTCCCCAGTAGGGTGCACACAAGAGGCAACCACATGTTGATGTTTTCCTCCCTCTCTTTCTCTTTCCCTTCCCCTCTCTGTAAAAATAAATAAATAAATTTTTTAAAAAAATCTATTAGAAACAATTGCTTCACTTAACTGTGATTTGTTTTCTAAATTTCTTCTCTATTACCTAGCACCTGGCACAAGAAGGTGCCCAATTACTGTCTGCTGAAATACAAAACTTTCATTTTGAGGAGACAGTTTTAAAGCCTCTCCTCTTCCTTACAAATTTTCCAAACTGTCCAAAACGCAATTCAATAGTACCTTCTCTGCAAAGACTTCCCTAATTTTTCCAAACACAAGCAATCACTTCCTCTAAAGGACTCTCCTAATGCATTGTTTATACCTCTAGTATACATCTAAATATTATATACAGTATAATTATTCATTTATCAATAGCTGTCTGTGTTCCCAAATTTAGACATTCCTTTAAAACAGTAAGTATGCCTTGTTTCATCGCAGTAGCCTCAACTCCCAGGCAGCCTGGTTATTAGAGGGATTATTTAAGTATTTGAGGAGAAGGAGGAAGGGAGGGAGGACACGAACAAGAAGCTGGGGCTCAGCGATGTTCCCGGCCGTAGGAAGTCTGCAGGGGCATCCACAAACCCCACGTTGTCCCACTGCACTCCTAAGCAAGCATATATGCATGGCGATTTTGCCTTCCTTATTGTTTTATCTCTAACACTTGCGATAGTTAAAGAGTTTAATAAATATTTATTGAATGAATGAAGAAAAGGCATTGGCCCTATACAAAAGATTGATAAGTTGAATGAGCATTTATGAGTTAAAATGTTTACTAAATGAACATTTTTAAATGATTACCTGCTTTCAAAAAGTTTCTTGATAAATCAAACATTTACACGAGTATCTGTCTTTTGTGTTCAAAGCACTATGTATTCCTCTCAGAAGAAGTATATACTGTCCATTGCCTTAAAGGCATGCCTGACTAATAAGCAATGGCCTCTTAGTTCAGCGTAAAAGCCGCCAGTGTAATCAAGGTCCTTGGTTACCAGATTCAAAGGCATAGGGTGTTTGGGGTGTGCTGATCTTTATGCAGTGAATCAACAAATGGAATTCTGCTCCTGCCTTCAGGGTAACTGGAACCATGGCCCAGGTCTGGCAGGGAGAGCAAGCAGCAGGTGGGCAGATCCGGGTAATTGGCTCAGGAGCTCAATTTGATTTACTTTGACCTGGAGACCTTATTTGTGTATTTGTTTGGTTGCCAAAGAGCTTTGGACAATAAAGTCCATCAGTTACAAAGTATGAGATAAAGGTAGAAAAGCAAAACTATTTTATCTATTTTACCTTTAATTACAGCATCATAGAAAGTAAAATTATAAAATATTTATATCCCATTAAAAATATTTGACAATAGATACAATATGGAATAATTCTGTCATTTTATAGCATAAAAAGAAATCATTGTAAAATATAATTTATCCATTTAAACAAGGGTTAAAAATTTATAATAAAAATGTAAATCACCCATATGCTGAAATTCACTTTTTGGCCCTTTCATCTTAAAAATAAATCATCTGACTCTATAAATCTATATTTATTGTTGCTGTTGGGTGTGAATGCAGAAAAATGATGCCATTAATTGGACAGAAAATATTTGCCAAGGCATTTCTCACCTAATAGGAAAATAGGAAAGACAGAAAGCTAGTATAAAGGGAGATGTAAATGATTCTTAAACATTTGGAAACATCTTCACTATGTGGATATTAAAACTATAATGAGATAGCATTTTTCATCTACCAAATGATAAAAAATTTGATAAGTCCCTGGGTTGGCAAGTGTTGGGGAAAGAGACACTTCCATTCCTTGCTGGTGTGAGTACATATTAATATACAACATCCACAGAAGGCAGCTGGGCAATATCTCTCAAAATTTAGAAACACACAGCCTTTGGCCTAGCTAATACAGACTGGTCAGTATTGTACTTCAAAGTGATGTTTACTGGGAACAAATGCCAGTCACACGAAAGTCCCTTTTCTTAATAGAGTATCTTCTATCAATGTAATTGTATGAATATGAAAGCCCATCAAATATAAAACTGAAACTATGATAAATACTGTTGAGACAAAGTTTCCAAATCATATCTTTTCTCATTTGGTCTATAAATTGTCATCAGATGTGTCCATGTTTTTTTCTTAAGTGACCTCGCAACCACACTTGAAAAAAAGAGACAGTACTTACCTATAACTACACAATACTGAACCCAAAATGTTTTATTTATCTTTATTCCTTTCATGCCTAGTACAGACATAACACATCTGAGGATTTCATTACAGGTTTGATAAATTAATCTAGAGACTGAATAGATTTAAGAAAAACTACAGAACTATTGTTGGCAAGACTTTTTAATCTCATGACATCAGTGATTTTATACAGGAGCAGCGGGGACAATTTTTGATTCAGAATCTAAGCAGAATTCACCAAAGCAAATTTAAAATAAATCCCCCATAAATGCAGCATGTGGAACAGAAACTGGTAACATCAGAAAATCACTTTTATACATTAATGCAAATTAAAGGCAACCAGAGCTTTGCTGAAAATATTAGAAGAGAGCATATCCTTGTGTAAAAGACTGTTCCTGTAGCCCTGATACTCAAAGACTGCACTTCGAGTAAGTGCGTAATTAGACTGGCTTGGTCATAGGAGCCCTAAAGAAGGAAACTGAGGGGTTATGTTATGTGAGACAAGACCCACATGGGACATACAGAACAGAATAAGGATAGGGAAAGAATGGAAACTATTTCTCTGCTACAATAGGCAATGGGCATCACTAGATCCTTAGCAAAGGGAGTTGGGGGGGTTACTTCTGCAATCACCGGGAATCCTTTAAAGTCTGTTATATGTAAGTACATGGGGCAAACACTTCTTGTTACAAAATTGCAAATTTACTTATTCCCAGCAAGTCATTTTATTATTTCTATAAGTCCTCAGTTGGAGATAATAAAATAGTACACAATTCCTGGCTATGTAGTTTCAATCAGAAAAGAGCCTGCCTGGCATAATTCTCTTGTAATTAAGCCAATTTCAATTTCAAAAGGCAATACCTGATACTAATTGAGATTATTCTGAAGTGTTTTCTTTGAAAAATTAGACATGACTGATGCTGCTTGGCATTGGAGTAAAGGAGGAAGGTCAAGGGAGGAGCTGGAGTGTGACTTCCATGGTTCAACACATGCCAACTATGGGCTTCTCTTGGAAACTGATGAAGCATCTGTGCTTATTAAAGATAAAGATTTGCTACAGGAGAGAAGCCTCTTTAACTTCAACATAGTATGTTTCAAATTTACTGGATCAAGGAAAGCATTTTTCACCTAATATTAAATAACACCAAAAGATCTAATATTTCACAGAAGCTTTGGAAGAGTGCACTACTTTATGATAATTAGAGACAAGGAGTAAGGTCCTTAGAATATAATCAGATCCCAATAAACAGGAACTACTTTCTCCTACCCCAAATGACAAGCCTAGTAAAGACACAGACAGATGGTCAAATAACTAATATGCAGGAACAGGAACATAATTTGAAACTATTGACTAGAAGGACTTGTTGAAAAGTCTATCTTCAAGAGTTTGGTCAAGGAGAAACACTGCTTTGTGCTGCTAAACAAATCAGAGGAGTGGGGAAAAATGGAATGGCTCATAGAAGGGAACAAGACAAGAGTCGCGTGGTTTCAGAAGACGCAACCTCAGCAACAAGGCTTTATAGCCAGAGAAGTCGTTCAAGCCCCAGTAGGAAGTTTCCTGAGATAAGAAAAGGTATAAAGTTAAGAATTTCGGTGTTGAAGAGCAACTGTTTTATGACATGACTGTGACCATGACTGCTGCCGAACCCTCCCGTCAGATGCAGCTAGATCTGGGCCAGAACAGAGATGGTTTCCTGTAAATGTCCTCAGAAACTGACCGACACCTCCCCTACGCCCCAGATGCCTGCCGCGTGGCTCACAGGATATCCACACTGTCCTGCAGCCTCCCAAGAAGCACCTCATATGTAAGCCTCTTTCTTTGGTCCCTTGGCCCCAGGAAGTGTTACCTAACTCATGTGTAGGAGAGATCATTGCAGAAATTAATTCCATTTTACAAATATACATTAATAAACTGAACTTATGTCCCAATTTGCACCAAATGCCTCAGCGTAACAACAAATAGCCTCCACTTGTACTCTCAAAAGTGTTCCAATTTGGGACCCCCTATCTACTGAACTCCTACCAGGTGTCATGCATACTAAGCAGTAACAAAGCTTAAAAAAAAAAAAAAAAAAAAAAAAAAAAAAAAAAAAAAAAAAAAAAAAAAAAAAAAAAAAAAAAAAAAAAAAAAAAAAAACTGAGCAACCTAATTGTAGAGGAAAGAATAATATGTCTGAAACAATCTGAAAATAATAAAATGTTTTCTAGTTTAAGGTTAATGTCTAGTATATCAAATAAATTGCAGGAATAAAGCAGCAAGGGGAGAGGGAAGAATGCACTAGAATATTGTGGAGGCAAAGGGACAAGCTAGTACCTGGACCCCAAACTTGACTCACTGTGTCCTTGATGAAAAAGCTGTGTGTACAGAGGTAACCTATTGACCCCATGCCGGTGGTCCTTCAGGCTGCCTCTGCAGCAAGGGAACTTAAACTACATTGCTCAAGGGAACCTCAATTTTTTAAGCCAGTTTCTTGTTATTGGAGTCCAGCGGTCCCCAGACTGTTTTGGTACCTGGGGTGAGAGGTGAGGGTGGGGGGAGACAGGAGGCGGAGCTCGGGTGAACTTTGCTTGGGGCCCAGTTCTTAATAGGCTGTGGAGTGATACTGGCTGAGAGCCGGTTTGAGGACCCCCCATTGTATTAGATGATCAGATACTGCTACCACATCAACTGTACCCCAGGTATAAACCAGGACTTCCCACAGTCTCTTACAGAGCACAGGTACACCCTATATATAAAATCCTACATTTAGGATTTTGTTTATTTCTCCCAAACCATTTAACTTCCAGAAGAGAGCATGCTTTTGACACTCAGAAACCAAACTGTAGGACTGTTTTGCTCCCAGAATCCTTTCCCTGTCTAGGGGAGCCTCTGGCTCTTGGTGTCTGCTTCATTTTTTAGCATTGACACAGTCACTTGCTTAAAACTTCAGCATCCTAAGTTCAATTTGCTCCCAGTGCTCTTAGAGGTTTAACTATGGCAGGTTTCTTAAAAAAGTAATTCATTTTAACAAGTCTTAATTCTGAGGGAAGCCACGGAAAAGCAGTTATGTGCTCATAAAAGCAGACTTTATTTAACATTGTGTGGAATGTGGTGACCCAGGAGAGCACAGCATAGAACCCCATGGTCCGATTCCACAGGAAAGACACGATCCTACGCAAACCTCCCCTCTGCGCAGCAGCCCTACAGAAGAAAAGAGCCCGTTCAGGTGGGCTTTTCATTAACTTCGCACAGCAACTTTAAAGCTCTTCTCTGTCAGGAGTAAATATCTCCAATTTGCAGAGTAGCACACACAGATCTCACAGCCCCCTCCAGCCATCTAGATGTGTGCACTGGACAGCACTTCATTTCTAGTACCAGAAACAAGGTCCTGATTCAGCCAATGAGGGAAAAGGAGGATATTTCAATTAAACTGCTTCATAAAGAGCTGTCCTTGGTGTTGACATGCCATTTACTCAACAGTGACCCAAGGGCCTAAGTACAACTTTCAATTAGAAGACAACACTACGATTGAATAAGCTAACTAATAAAATGAACAAAATAGCGACTTGAGCAGCCTTCAATGCTACTATTGTGTAACAAACCACTTCGTTCTTCAGATAATAGTGTATTTTGCTGTGTATAATGCAGTCCCGTGCATAATGTGCACTCGTGTTTTTGGCCCAAACATTCAGAAAAAAACTTTCAATTTTTTAATTCAATTATTTATTTATTTATTTATTTACATTTAGAAACAAAATCAATTCTCATTTTCCAAGGCATTATTTTGCATACAGATATCATTATTGCTTTCTAGAGTTACACTTTCAATACATAGGAGTAAATAAAAAATTAAAGCATTTATATAGATACAGAAGTAGTACTACCCATGTGTAATGTGCATCCTTATTTTTCCCTCAAACTTTTGGGCAAAAAGTGAGTGTTATACATGACAAAATATGGTAACTCCTGGTTGTAAAACAAAATATACAATATTTTATTTAAGGCAATAGACTTGAAATACATTACTTTAATGTGAAGTATTCTCAAAGACAAATGATAAAATCTGAAAGGATTTCTAGGATGTAGGAATCCTTTCAGATCCTAGATCCTAGGGTCTGGGAATTATTCCTAGAATTCTAGGCATAATTGCTAAATTTCTACCACCATTTCTTTTAGGTGGAACCGATTTGAAATCAGCAGGAATTAACTATACACAGAAACTTTCCCCAATAGATTGTTTTAGTTAATTCTAATTTTTAATCAAAATATTACATTTACATCTTTTTTTTAGGGTCGTGCAATGCCAAAAGGCTTATAAAAACAACAAAATAGCTCTGTGTTTTCCCAGCCTGCCACTTTTCTTGTCCTGTTTGCAGTTTTAAGTTTCTTTATATTTACTTTTTTTTCCTATCTTTGGTTGATCTCCTTTCCTTTACTTCTCCAATGTTCTTATCAGGTTTTCCTGGGAGCTTTCAAAACTTTAAATAGTATGTATGTCTATCTCTTAATTCATATCTTAAAGGTTATTAACTTTCTAATATGGTAAATGATTTTACTCACCTTTCGTGCCTTCTACTCCTGCCAATTATTATATTCTCATTCTATCTCTCTCTCATTTAAACCCAAGTTCAGAAGTTTCATTATTACAATTATTCACCACTGCTGAGTCACTGTGTTATGATTACATTTACTTCCTTTATAAAGTTATGTTTCCAGAAGTTGATGATAGCCTCATATTTTTATTTGTTTTATTTCCAACACACTCCAGCAGCTCTATAAAAAGCCTTGCAATGCAGTTTTCCATTCAATCAACACTGCCAGATAACTTCTCAGTTCCATGTGTTTTGCCGTAGATGGCCCCGCCTCTAACCCATGACGTTCTGCTCTGATCCGGACTGTTATTCCAGTCATCCATTATCTTGGGGGTCCCTTTTGCTGGCATCTTGAAAATTTCCTTCACCTCTCTAGGTTTGGATCTGTTGGTTCCTAAATCCAAAGTCTTTTTTTTTTTTTTTTTTTTTGGTCTTAGTTTACTCCCTTATTTTGTTGGAGATATATTTTTCAATATCTTCCCTAGGAAGAAGGTATAGGAGATGAAGGTTTGGGAGTTGACATATCTGACAATGGCTTTGTTCCACTATAAAAACTAATTAATAATCTGTTATATATAAAATATGTCTTTTGGCTTTCAAATTCCTGTTGAGATGTCTGATGTTATGCTATTTTTGGATGCCATCCTTTGAAAGTAAGCTTTTTTCTCTTTAGAAAATTTTAGAGTTTTTTGGTTTGTTTGTTTGTTTGTTTTCTGGTATCGAAATGCCATGATGATTAGCCATTGGAAAAGTCTGTTATTTTTTGTGCTAGAAATTTGGTGGACTCTTTCAATCTGGAGTCACAAGTTTTCGATTCTAGGGAATTTTCCAGTAATATCTAATTGATAATTCCTTTCTATTTACTATGAAATTTATGGTAATAAGATGTTAAACCTCCAGAAATAAGGTTATCCGTATTCTATATTATTTTGTTATTAATTAATGAATGACATAGTTTTATTATCTATCTAAAGATAATATCTTTAATTTTGGGGTGTTTTTGTTGTTCTCTGCATTATCTCTGCTTCCTCCAATGATTTTCTTGTCTTCTGTTGTTTTGTTTTGACATCTCAGGCTGAAATCTTTACTCACATATCTAGTGCTCCTTAGCTACCAATTTCAGGATCAGCAAATGTTGATCCAATAAATCTAGTTCACGTTCTGTTTTTATAAAAACCTAGGTTTCTCACTTTCTCCAGAGACGAAATCACCAGGGTCGTGTAGGAGTGAAGAGGTATAGTGACCTAATTAGTAGCATGGGTGAGGGTTAACCTAACTGCTCCTTTTACAGACTGTTAAATAGTGCCCACTTTGAGCCCCTTTACATACCACTTTATGAACATTCTGGATTATCTGATATCTCCAACTCTTAAAGCTTCTTCAGGTTCCTGCAAGGAAAATTAACTTGTTAGTCCAAAGGGAAATGGCTATCCCCTCTGGAGGTAAAAAAAAAAAAAAAAAATCACCCAAATACTTACCATTTTGGCCCTTGGAGAACCTGAGGAAAGTCAGCTATACAACCAAGAGTTGACTTATATGCTAAAATCACTGTCTTAAGGAACCCAACTCAGGATCAATACACTCTACAATGCAAATTTCCTAGAGGCATCTTTGCTGACTGAAGACAGACCCCATAAAGGTGAGTAAAGGTAGAGAAATAAAAATTCTAAAGACAACCTGAATGAAAGCATCTGGTAGTGATGTGGCCAAATATAACCTCAAGTGCAATTATACATCTGCTTGTTGACTTTTAAGAACTCCAGGTAATGTTTCTGTCTGCCACTGTAGTGAAGAGTCACTGACCTGGCCTGGCTGCTGTGGCTCATTTGGTTGAAGCGTTGTCCTGTAATCAAAGGGTTGTGGTTCGATTCCTAGTCAGGGCACATACCTAGGTTTCATGTTCGACACCCTATGCGGGTGCATGTGGGAGGCAAACATCCAATGCTTCTCTCTCGCATTGATGTTTCTCTCTCTCTTCTACTCTCCCTTCCTCTCTCTCTAAAAGTAATGAAAAAAGTGTCTTGGGTGAGGATAAAAAATAAAAGATGTCACTAAGCACATTGCAAGTAGCCCAGAGTGTGTCTGGAGAAATGATTGTCTACTTCAGCAGAAATCTCTTGCGCTTTCAGCCTGACTCACACTGATATTAGAAAGGCCATGGTAATTGAAATATTTGAAAATAGATAGAGTACCTAACCCAATTTTGCAAAGACTGATTTATGCTTAACAAATCTCACATTCTACTCTAAAAACTACTCTGAGCTCAGGAACACTGGCTTCACATCATGTAAGCATTCTGCCCTAATTTTAGTTCCAGCTGGCCATGAGACAGAGGAAAGTGAGGAAGAGAAAGGAAAAACAGACTGAGAGAAACAGAGAGAGATGAAGAGATAGAGAGAGAGAATTAAATTAATAAAAGATACCACTCACGAAATAGAGTAATCATAGACCTTCATTTAAAGACAATTTATTTTTTTTAATTTCTAAATACCTTAATGGAAGAATAAGACAAGGCCCTTGCTCACCTAAGGCCTACAGCTAGAATGAAAGCATGACATGTCTATATATAATCCAAGTAATATGGGATCACAGAGGAGAGAAATTATTTCCACCTAAAAAGACCAGAGATGACTTATAGGGGGATGGTTTGAGCTGGCTTATAAAGGGTGCATTAGTTAACAGATTGTCATAAAAACAAGGAACAAAAATTCTGATTCAGAGAAAAGCAGTGCTTCTTGCAGATGAAGAGATATTTCAATTCTGAGGCTCTCAACGTATTAAAAAGTAAAGAAATGCAAAAATATAAGGTTATAAAAGTGTGGCTTATTTTAAATATTCAGTTCTGTATATATGTCATTGTTACATTTTGAAACAGTATTAAAAGTTTAAATTTTAAACCCTTTTTGAGTAAAACCTCCCTAGGACAAATGGTCGTTTTGGCTTCCCACCATTAAACTCACCCTCCAAATAGACTCTGGGATACAAAACAGAAGAAGGCAAAATTATAATGCATGTTCAGAGGAAATAAATGTGATCTTAATTACAAAAGTATACAAGACAGGTTAGGTGGGTTTTTTCCTTCTTATACCTTTAAGAAATGTTTAAGGAAGTTCTTTTAGGATAAAGAAAGCACACAACATGTGATTTTTAAAAAATGGTTTAAAAGCATTTCTCTCTCCTTCATGAATCACTACCCTTAGCAACTGCAGTAATAATGTATCTTCTCAGTAAACTGTCAAATAGATTTTCTCCCACATCAATTGTGGTTCTCCAGCAAAAGCAAAATTACTAAGTGCAATGTGACTTTCCTTTGAGTGGCAGCAGAAACACCAGATCCTCTCTTTACCGAGGGTCAGATCAAGAGAAGAAATTGTGTTCCGAGGGAGGAAGCTCATCTTCAACAACAAAAACTTGCAGTAAAATCAGTGTAGATGCCAAAACTGACTATTCATAAAAATCACTATTTTATGTTTTAAAAATCCATTTTTTACTCACTACATTACACACAAAATTCACCAGTCCCCGCCTCCTAGTTTTTTCCCTATGAATATGTTCTCAGAAGTAATCATAGTATTTTAGATGATGTTCTCCATGGCAGACCCTTCTGCATGGCGTGGGCCCAGCTCCCACTTGGAGATGCACAGGACCCACGCCCACGGATAGGTTCTTTTGGTGGTAATCAGATTTGCAATATACTTAGGCTGTTTTGAGATTTGCTTTTTGCTAAAAATTCCCTCACCCTGCAAATGCTTATTGTAACTTCCTAAAATCCACCCTGAGCCTTGCAGGGGCCAGTGTAAGGCTGCCTATTCATTTGCTAATATCCTTCTTCTGTGATGTAATGAGGGGCATTGGCTCCTTTGCTGTAACTGGGATAGTCAGGAAGAACCATCTTGCAATGTGAGGAGAGATGATTAGAATAAAGGCCTGTCATGGCGGAGGCCGAGGCTTTGGCTCCTCTTGAGAGAAAAGCCAGTCTGTTGTCCTTATTCCTCCACCAGACTCGGTAGTCTGTGTGTATGTTTTAATTCATCCATAATGACGCAGACACTGCTGGTCGGTGTCCGCATCAGTTCTCAAACAAATCAGAGTTTATCATGCAAAGAAATTAGCAAATGTCTATTTATTTCTTTAGGTCTTAGAAGAAAATTGGTTGAAAAACACCATGCAAGAAACTGTCAAAGGAACTGGAAGTGGGAGGGGACCAGGAGAGTCACAACAACAACAACAAAAAAAGCTCTGAAATAAATAGGGTGAAGCTTTTTCAGGATAAAAACAAATAAAAATGGAGAGCCCTGAATTCCATCTGAATGATGCCTTATCTGATGCTCTATGTACATAGGCATTATTTTAAAGTACAGGAGATGAAGCCACAAGCAGTGTATATTTTGTTAGCTTAAGTATTTAATTCATACTTTTTTAAGTAATACAGAATGAATTTGCTGTTTGTTAGTTCATAGAGGATTTATAATTAGTGGTCATTTTTCACAATGTTATTTTTCTCCATTGATGAAGTGGATGTAGAAAAACTGGTACCAGTGTCAAGACCCTCCTAATACAAGTAAGTTTTTTCTAATAAATAGCATCTAAATTGTTAATATATACCATCAGCTGATGGTCACTGGCACCAATCCGAACACCAACAGGAATCCCCATTTTGGGGTGCGGTGGAGAAGGAAAGTTTACTTAGTGCACAGAGCTCAACAGTAACACAGCGCGGTTATGAAAATAGAACTGCTACGCAACAGCTCCATGGTACAATAGCAAGGCTGCAGAACAGCTCAGTTTTAAAGTGGAGAGTCTGTGAAAACAGCACAGCAGTGAGGCTTCTCCAGGGGCCTGTGGGGACCAGGCAGCCTGGGGGGTCTTTGGTGTTTCCCCTCCCACTTGGGAAACAGCCTTTGGTGGAAACGGTGCTCCCCCAACTCTAAGGGAGCAACCTCTATAGACAGAGGTTCCCACCCCTGGTGCCTGACTGGTCATGATAGAGACATTCTGATTGGTCAGAACTGCACAACTTCAATTGGCTGGGGCAAGCCTCGGTCCTATTGGTTGAAATCACACTCCAGGAACGCCTTTCTAAGGGCTGGCTCAGATGTCAGGAAAGCAGTGCAGGCAGGCAGCTCAGTGCGGAGGCAGGCAACCTGGCACACAGGTGTCTCCAGAAGTACAGTGAGACGCCCCTGTGCAGAAGTGGTTGCTAGGCTCTGTTTTTAAAAATTGGTGCCTAGTTGTCCGCCAGGAGCCCTTCTTAGTAGGTGTCTTTTGTTTCTCAGGGTTCACAGTACCATATGTTAGTCTCCTTTTGGGAACTCACCTGTTAGGCCTGTCTGTGTTGGTTTATTTACTATTTACTAATAGTAGTAAATAAGATTTATTTACTATCCCTCCTCAGTGTATCTTAATAAGCTCTACCATGGCCAGTGATGGTACCTAACAGGTTCCAGAGAAAAATATTGCTCAGAGGACACTCTAAACAACACCCTTGACGATTGTGACATATTCATTGCCAAAGGCCACCAATCATTACCCTTTCCCTCTATCCATACCCCTTGTAATGTGACTTTCAGCTCTTCCCAGGAAAAGGGTGGAGTCTATTTCCCCGCTCCTTTACTCCTTGAACGTGGCTACCCCTGTAACTTGCTTTGGTCACTAGAATGCATTGAAAGTGATGCTTTGTCAATTCTGGGCCAAGGTCTGAAGAGGCGTTTTGTACTCCTACTTAAAACCCTGCCATTGCTCAGTTAGCAAGTCTGAGCTAGCCTCATGAGTGATGAGACATTTGTGAAAGGTAGAACTAATGCTGGATAAAAAAAAATTAAACGAAAAGATCCAAGGTATTGGTTAAACTTGGGTTTGAGGAAATAAAAGTGAGAATTAAGAAAAGTAAAGAGAATATGACATTGGTATACTACCATGGATTTACAAATCATCGTCTTAGACATTTTTGAGGGAATTTGTACAAAGGGGATTAATATTTGTTATAATTACTTTGTATAAATCAACTTAGTAGACTTTGTGAATATTATAATTATTTGATTTTCCCTTTTATATATCAAATATGATCTCTTAAATCACTTATCTGGGAGAATGATTAAAACAAGGTAGAAGGAAAAAGAAAAGATTCCTAAAGTAATCTCTCCTGGCAACTGAGGAGGATATGTTTATCTAGACACAAACTTACTGACTCTATAATCTTGTTGAATATGATTGCTGAGAACTTCAGTGAAAAATGTCTCATCAGTGAGCTGTTTTCTCTGAAGTTAGGGACATTTTTGTTAAGGAGCATCCCCATTTCTGCTCTGAGCTAATTGTAACTTCCTGTTTCTGACACTATATTAATGAAACTCTGGGCATGAGACTAGAAGTACTTGAAGGTTTACCAAGGATTATTGATAAATCTTTTTTAAAAACAAATAATGAAGAAAACACATTATCACAATTTCCAGCAACTTCAAAAACATTACCAGTTTGAAAAAGTGAAAAGTCAGAAGAGAAATGGGTTTTGAAGTATTTTTTGCAATAGCAAAGCAAAAATGTAGTCAAATTTGGCTATAACTGATTTGGGGCATGTTAAGGCAAGATACATACTTCTCTCCTATAGATTTTCCCTAAAACTGGAAGAGAAAAGAATCTACATCACTGCTTATACAGCCCCGGTGGAGACTCGGAAACAAGGACAGAGTTCTAGACGGAGCAGGAAATGGGCTCTAGTCTTGGATCCACCATAAGCGGCGATGTGACCACTTCAAGTCCCTTCTCAAAACCACGTGCTCTTTCAGTAATGAGTTGTTCTGTCAGTTTTTTTAAAGCAACAATATAATTCTAGTACTTATTTGTTAGTATTTAGGGAGCGCTTGGTACATGTCAGACATTGTGCCAAGCACTTTACAAGTAAGTATTGTATCAGTTATTGTTCAAAATAATCCCGGAAAGTAGGTGCCATTATTTTCCCTGCTTTAGCGATGAAGAAACAGAGCTTAAGTAATTTGCCTAAAGTTGAGTGTGAAAAAAAAACCCCAGGATTCAAAATTCAAGCCATATAGCTCCAACGTCCATACTCATAACCCTATTCTGTAATGGGAAAAAAGTATAATGTACTCTAGAGATAGTATGTTAAAAATAATCTGAAGTATACTTCACAGTTTTGCAAAATATGTGATCTTACAAGTTAATATAATTATAGTTCATAAACAGTCACGTGCACATGATGATGATGGACAACGCGTACAGCAGTGGTCCCGTAAGATGATAGCGGAGCTGAAAAATCAGCGGTGCTGCGGCGTCGGGGCGCAGGCATCACTCACGTGCTTGTGGTCGTGAGGCTTAAACAAAACGGCTGCACTGCCGGTCGCGTAAAAGCACAGCGCACGCAGCTAGGTACGGTACGTAATACTTGGTAATGGCAATAAGGGACTATGTCACTGGTGTATGCATTTAATATAATATACTTTTTATCATTATTTCATAGTGTACTCTTCCCACTTACAGAAAAAAAAGTTTGCAGTAAAACAGTGTACCACGTTACACCAGCAACAACCTCATTCATATCGTGCTTCCAGTATCTCTTGATTGCATCATTTTCTCTCGCGCTTGATTTCCTCTCTTGTTTTGTACAGCGACGTGCTGTACCGGTTTGTAACCTGGGAGCAATAGGCTGTCCCAAATAGCCTAGGTGTGTGGTAGACTACCATCTAGGTGTGTGTAAGTATAGTCTGTGATGTTATGATGTTTGCATGACGAAATCGCCTACTGATGCATTTCTCAGAACGTATCCTCATCATTAAGCAGCACATGGCTGTAATTATATTAAAACTGTGCCTAGAACTATTTTTCTCCCCTGCTATATTGCTGATAATGCGTTCTTACAGCAGATTGTGAATGGGGTAGTGGAGGACTATCCAAATCTGAAGGTTCTAATTTTTCCTCTCCATATGTAACTATTTCTTCCATGAATTTAGAAAATCTGGCCTCTGGCATCCAAGTTAAAAGATCAAGCTTATTGTTTCAGACTCACTATTTTAAAATTTGTATCTAAACACAGGAAACCAAGGTACTGCCTGTACAAATTCCCTGCCTTGTTTTTGTTTATGATGAATTTCCATAAAATAAGAAAATGTTAAAATGGGAAGTTTGTGGGAAGCAGAATAATGCCCCCCCCCCAAACGTTCTTGTCCTAATCTTCAGAACCCATGATTATGTGACTTTACACAGTAAAAGGAACTTTGCAGACATGATTAAGGTCAAGGGCCTTCAGAGAGGAGATCATCTGGGATTATTCAAGTTCAACCTAATCATATGAGCTCTTAAAAGTAAAGGCTCTTTTCTAACTAAATCAGAGAGATATGGTAAAAAAAATAATAAATAGAAGAGGAGAAATTCAAAGCAAGAGAGGACTAGCACTGTTCTGGACTTTGAAGATGGACAAAGGAGGCCATGAGCCAAGGAATATGGCAGCCTCTGATAGCCAACAAGAAAACGGGAATCTCAGTCCTACAACCAGAAGGAACTGAATTCTCCCAAACAACCCAAATGAGGAAGGAAATAGATTCCCCCTAGATTCTCTGGAGAGAACACAGCCTGGCTGATCATTTCTTAATCTGAGTCCAGTGAGACTCACACACACACACACACACCCTATTCGTTTTGTTTCTCTGGAGAATCTTAACACATTATTAAACCTATAAGTATGGTAATATTTTTATGTATAACTTGTGAAAACAAAAATATAAAGATAGGTGAAATTTCATTGCTCACTATAAGTAAATTTTTTCTTCATTTTAATATCAGATGGGACGCTTTAAGCTAGTAAGAGCAGCAGTAACAAGACAACAAAAGAAAAACTGGTTTAACTAAAAAAAAAAAAAAAAGAGGAGGTGGAGGAGGCAGTAGGAGAAGGAGGAGAGAAGCAGCAATGTACTAGCTTGTGAAACTGACGTGCGCTGGCATAGATCCAGCTGCCAAGATAACTGGATCCACGTCTTAAAGATATGCCCAGAACCCCGTTTCTGTCCCCGCCTCAGAGATGTTTCTCCACGGTTCCGTTCACAGACAGGTGTTGCCCTTGTGGTGCAGAGGTGGCTGCAGCAGCTCCACCTTACATACCTTCAGACTCACATACAAGGGAATGAAAATGCATGTTTTCTGGTTATTCTCATAACAGTTCTTGGATTCACTGAAAGTGGTCTGGCTTAGATCAGGTGTTTACCTGGAACCATCACTGTGGCAAGGAGACAGGTGTGTTGATTAGTTTAGGTTTCATCTGAGCTCACCACTAGAGCTCCCCCCAAGACCAGTGATTGATAACAGAGGCGGGGAAGCTTCCCACAGGGTATATGTTGCCTGAAGAAGGTCAAATGGGTGCCAGGCGTCCAAAACAAGAGGTGGTCACTCAGGTTGCTTCACAAAATCACTCATTGCAACTTGGTTATTTTGCCTTTTAGAAAAGCGATTTAATTTTCAAGAATCAAAAATATAAGAGGATACCTGGAATTTAATAACTTTCCCATGCTAAAAGCTCATCCATAGTGAAGAATTTATAACAGTTAATTTCCCTTTATGGTTCCTTTCATACAAGCACAATTTCACACCTTTCCACCATACTACAAGTATCATTATTGTTTTTTGGTGGTGATTAAACTTTTGAACGTGCTTTATATCTTCAAAATGCTCTGTGATCATTGTATTAGCCACCATGTACGGGCCAGCCTGAGCCTCTGGTCTTCTTTCTCATATTTAATTAAAAAATTCCTCATACCAGTTGGTTGAAGTAGCTTGCGGTGAGCTAGAAAGAAAACCACATCCCATTTTCCTTCAACCGGAATAACCAGAGTTCTACCAAGTGACAACAGCAGAGTGCTCTAAATTAAAACACAACCCAAGTTGGATGGATAGTTTTTACTTGTCATGATTCCAATATTCAAAACACTGTATGTATAATTAAGAGAAAGAACTCGAAGGCATACAGACAGAAATTTCCCAATGCTTGTTACTGAGCCGCAGGGACAGCTAACAACCAATGACTGAGCACCTGCTGCATGAGCTCTTTGCATGCACTATATGTCACTAATTCTTGTAACAACTCTAAGGCAGAAACATTGTTATTATCTCATTTTACTTAGCATGAAAGATACTGAAGCTTACAGCATTTAAATAATGTTGCTCAAAACATAGCTGGTAAGCACCTGCGCTGGGTTTTGAACTAAGAAAATTTGGTTTCCATTTTGCTATAATGGAAGCCTATTTTTTTTTAAATCTCCCTCCAAATTCCTAATTCTCTAGAACAAAATCATTTTTGCAAAAAGAAAATAATGTGAAGGAAGGAAGAAAGGAAGGGAAGAAAGGAGGGAGGTAGGAAGGAATTTCATCAGAGTCTAATAATTACACTGTAACCATGCTTATTTTTTTGGATTAGCTTGGCAGTTATTAGCTGTAAATGGATGAGGCATGACTTGTTACTTACAGTGAATGCTGTAGCACTCAGCGGACGCTACATTGGTATCGGTACCCCTTTACCAGGTCAGGGCACCCACCCACACTTCTCCAGAAAAATTGCCATCAACTAGCTAGATCCACTTCACCAGGTGGGGGAGCCCAAATTCCCACCAACCACCACCACCTTCCCTGCCCCTCCCCAGCCCCAGCCCATAACCAGTGATCGAATAATACAGAACTGTAAAAGGCCATCTTCCTTGGCCCTCCTCTGTAGGATATTTATGTGAGAGGCCAATCCTTGAGGAACAGACCAAGACTAGACTTTGCTGGATTATTCTCCAAAATAAAGTAAGTGATACAAATAAAACATATGTCCATCTTATAGAGTCACTATCTCATTCCCTTTCCAGACTAGAAAATAGGGTTTTCATTATGATGGCCTTGATCACATAACAATAACTCACACAATTTTAAGAAAGCAGCTTTCTAGTCTGCTTAAAAACCTTCTGTTCTAGCCTAAGAATGGTGCACTGGAACAATGAAATGAGAGAGCAGAAGGCTAGAGTTCCACGCCTGGTTTTGCCAGTCATTCTTATCAGCTGTGTGATATGGTGCAGTCACATAACCACTCAGAATCTTCCTTTCCTTCTCTGTTGATGATGGATTGATTATATTTGAACCTTCTTATTCAACAGGTCAGTATGAGAACATTGAGCCAATTAAAAAAATTAGGTCTGGACTTTTTTCTAATTGAAGAAATGAGAAAGTATTGTAAAACTAGTAATGAACCCAGAAGTCTCTAATCCCCAGTATTAGGCTGCCTGTCTTCCGTCAGAGGCACATTCCTTGAAAGACCAAGAGCTTTCGCAGCATCTGACAGTTCTCAGTGGAACAAATTTGAATGGATTTTGGTAGCTGCAAGTCAATGTTGAATCAAAAGTGAATATTAAAAATATACATATAGCGATCTTTAATTGTCTATTTCTATCCTAAAAGTTATTATATTTTTTACTGTATTTTTTTTCTTAGTCTGTAGTTATATTATGAAGCAAACAGAGTCCATGATGGAGTTTTTATTACTTATTTGCCTTTGGATCATTTCTAAGACAAGGTTTCTCATTTTGAATAATAATACTTTTGTTATCTCTTGATGACTTTTAATTTAATCATGTTTACCACCTTTTAAATTTTTCTTGATATTGACCTAAGAGAGATTTCTTGTGAAACATTTTTGTTCTCTTTTGTTTTATTTCTGAAGTGCATTTTATAAGCTTTATAACCTTTTCCCTGAAATCTTCCTCAGGTCCACCTGAATAATAAAGTAGTCATATTTCTTTCATGTCATAAAAACATAGGGCATTAATTTCCATCTTTGTGTAAAACAAATTTATAGTTCTCAACTGTTTCCTTCATCCTCTGTGGAATTCAGGTCATTTAACCTACTCTGTTGTTAAAAAAATTAAAAAAATATGTTTTAATTTTAACAAAATAATATTCCAAATTTTATTGTTACATTTGTATTTTACCCCTTATATCTCAGAGCTAGTAGTTTGGGCACAAAATTCCAAAATAACGGAACATCTTCTCCACTTCACCTATAACAGAAGTCACTAAAAGACTAACAAGAAAGTACAAGGAAGAGCACAGCCCCACTTACTCTGTTATGTAACTTGGAAAGTGGCCGGAAGTCAGCTATTAATAAGCTCAAGTATAAAAAATACATGTATAAATTAAACCACCAGAAAAGTGAGCTTGTTGTCCTTTCCTGGCTGCATAAGGTTCTCTCTTAAATGTCACCTCTCTGTAGAAAATAAACATGATGCTGTGTGCTCCTTAAAATAATAAACGCTGACTTTGGTGTGAGATATTCATTTCATTCAGAGTTACAACAGTACACAGCGTAAAACACAAGGGTAGAATGAAATTTTGAAAAAGAGCCGTAAAAAGCAGCTCAGTTAAAATAGCGCATCCTGTAACTTCATGTAACCTGACAAGAACACGGCAGTCCAGTTACGTTCACTCCACAAAGGCAGGTGCACTGTAAGTGGGGGGTGCCGTGCTTAAAAACAGCATCACCATCTTGGTGTGAGCTACGCTGATGGAGAGAGACATGCTTGCAGACAACCAAAAGCTACAGATAAACTTCATAAATCCTAATAAACATAATGGTGCCTTCTCAGGCAGTAAGGAACAGTGCCAAGAACACGGTTGTGACGGTTAATTTTTTGTGCCGTCACCTTGGCTAGGCTACGGTACCCTAACTATTTGTTCAAACGCCAGTCTAGATGTTGCTGTGAAGGCATCTTTTAGAGGTGATTAACACTTAAATCAGTAGACTTTGAGTAAAGGAGACAAGTCTCCATAGTGTGTTTGGGCCTCATCTGATCAACTGAAGGCCTTAAGAGCAAAGCTTAAGGCTTCCCAAAGGAAAAGCGATTCTGCCTTAAGACTGCAACAACTCTTACATGAATTCTCAGCCTTCCCCATAGATTTCAGTCTCACCAGCCCCTGCAGTCAAGAGCCAGTTCCTTAGAATCAATCTCTCTCTCTCTCTATGTACATGTGTATATATGCATATGTATTGAATATATATACATATACATACATGTACACACATGTCCTATTGGTTCTGTTTCTCTGGAGAACACTAACAGACTAGTAGCTACTTACTGCTCACCAGAACCCCTGAGGCTGGATATGTAAATGGACAATGGATAGACCATATATAAAACTAGAACTTTGACCCACAATCTAAAGCAACCTACTCAGAAAACCAACACCTTCATCTACAATAAACAACCCAGGAAGTCAAGCCTTTTAGAAATCAGGCTTGCTAGAAACCTATTGCTATCTCTAGTGACAATCCAGAGCTAAATCACTTTCGAAACAATCAGCCCCAAATGGCCAGGACTTGATTAATAACTGACAGCTTTCCTAAGTTCTGTCCCTGCTTTTGAACAAGGATCAACCATCATCTCTAGAAAGCCAAATATGCACCCGTAACCAATCACATAGAATGCCCCTCCTCAAATTAGCCTGCCTGCAACTTCCCAGATGCCAGCAGAAGTCTGATCAGGGTGTATCTGAAGCCTTCCATTTTTTACACAATATAGCTTTTCCACTACTCTGTCTGCCTTTCGTTTTCAGTGTTTTGGGGTTTTGTTTTTTTTTTTTAGCATTTCTAACAGTGATTTAATGTTACCCATTTGAGAGTCATCTGATAGTTTTAAATAGGGAAATTTTAGTTTCTCATCCATATCAACAGATATTACCATTTCTATATTCCTTATGTTCTGCTTGCCTTTGAGTCTCTGCCAAAACACAAGTAACAGTAGCTGACTCCCTTGCAAGCTCAGAATAAATGCCTCTGCTTCTCTCATTTGGCTGGTCTTTGTTTATTTCCATAGCCCTAAGGCCCATAGATGACAAGAAATCGGGCCCACCAGAAGCCACTGTGAGGTATGACCTGCTTCAAATACTGCTACCTATAGACAGAATTTCTACACTTTACAGATATAATTCAGAATGTGGGCAATACATTCAGATTATGTGTATTAGTATGAATTCCTCTCTTATGCAGTACTATTATTAATCAAGTTCAATATGCTTTTTTTAAAACTGAAACATATAGTATAGCAAACAAATAAATGAGAGCTTTTAGTATAAAACAACTTTTAAAATGGAATTATTTGAGCTATGTTATTGACAATAACTTGCTATGCACTTAAATTTTAAGGTTCTGTATTAAGAATTTCTTCCTTCAGCCTCACATCTGTTTGAGAAAAAAACCTAAAAGGTATTATTTCTCTCTATAAAAGTGGATTTTGACCTGCTATGCACAGAATTTACAACTATATCTGCAAACATTGTTTGGGTATAATAGTTATACAATTGAATTTATAAAAATTAACTGAGGTGGGGGTGGCTGAGATCTCTAAGAACTGAGAATTAAAAGAGCCCTGGTCCTGACTCTTGCGAAACAGTGGGTTGGGCATCACCCCACAAACTGAAAGGTAGCCAGTTCGAATCCCAGGCGAGGCACATGGCTGGTTTACAGGCCAGGCCCCCCGTTTAGGTGTGTGAGAGGCAGCCAACAGACTGCTGCTTCTCCCCCTTCCCCTATGCCTGAAAATGAATAAATAAAATTTTTAAAAGGGCCCAGGAATACAAGTTAATTTCCATGATGTAGAAATATCACAATAGAATGCATTTGATAGTGAGATTTATTTTTTTTAAATAGTACACACAACCTTAAATTGGTAAAATTTCACAATAGACTTTACAAGCATTTGATTTTTGGCTTATCACAATTATGAGCAAACCATTGCTTGAAGAGCCATCTTCAACAATATGAAAAATCACACTTGATTTAAAAACATTCATTTAATAATTTAAATTCTTGAGAAAACACCAAAAGTGAATTATCACCATACTGTAAACATGATCAATATAAAAGAGAAAAAAGAGCACAATCCCAAAAAGCAACCCAAATTTTACCTCCTTAAGAGGCAAATGGGTACCAAAATTAACAAAAAGATATTAACAGAGTTCACCTGTCAATGACAGTAAGGGAAAGAGGAAACTGTTTTCAACAGGGATGATCCCTGGAGGATTATAGCTGTGAAAGGTAATGAGGTGCCTTAAAATTTTCACTTGAAAATTCTGCAAAAGTTCATTCATGGTCCTTTCAATTATTCAGATTTGATGATCTCTCAGGAAGCAACTTCTAACCGCAGTTCTGGTATGCTAGGCTCAACGTGCATTTGGAGGATGCTGTAATAACAGTGCACAAGAAAAGTAGGCCATTAAACATGCTGGCAATAACTTCACCTCCTCTCTAAGGACTCTTTCCTGAATACTATCTCCTTTTAAATCTGGACTTTGACTGAGTTCCCTGCACATTTATATACTGTGTTTATTGTAGGAAGAGAAAAGAATACCTTTAAGCATTCATTTCGAACCCTCTCTTTATAAATATAATGATCCCCACCCGCAAGTTTAAGCACATACCCTCATACACACTCACCCACAACCACTAAGGTACTAAAACTTACTGCAGCCTTCAAAGCTTGATCTAAATCTTCCAATAGGTCTTCTTTATCCTCCAAGCCCACAGAGAGTCGAATCAGTGTGTCACTAATCCCAAGGATATCTCTGTGGCTCTTAGGCACTGATGCATGGGTCATAATTGCCCTGGAAGGAAGAGTGAGCAAATTTTTGATCACTACATTCTATCACTGGAGGCATATTTCTCTCGTAAGTTGCAGTTATCTTAAAATTTTTTCTACGTTAAGTATCAAATTCTTCATGTGCCTATAATTTTCCACAGATAGAAAATAAGAAATTGTTAATATTATATTTTCTAGTCATTATTTTAACTGAAATCCAAGACCTTTTATTGTTTTTATACCATCTGTAAGGTACACTCGGTCCACTGCAGGTGCCAGTCAAGCACCCCATGCAGGAGGGAAAGACAGCCCGCTGGGTGTACGTTTTACCATGTTGCCTGAATGAGGCCTTGGTCAGAAATCATACAGCCCATGGCCAACCAGCTGGACTTACAGGAGGACTCTTAGGCCAAAAGCTGGCCAGAAGTAATTTCCTCTAAGTCAATGAATCAATCCAGAATTGGGCCTTCTGAGGCAGATCTGGAAAAGGCAACCCAAGGTCACTAGTGGCAGCCAGCGTGTTAGGAATTCCGGCACACGACCCAGGTGTAAAGGTAGAGCCCCTGCCACGGGTCAGGCACAATGGGATTGGGAAACCAAGAAGAAGGAGGTATTTTCTTTACCCTAGATGACAACGCAAGAGCTAAAGACTATCATAATTCACAAAACAGAACAGTTAACAGCAAATGCCAAACCCATGACGACAAGGAACGCCAGAGTTCAGAGGAGGGAGAAATCTCTGTGGGCTGCGGTGTCACGGAGGAGCTGATAGTCTTTCCGAGCCCTGACACACGCATGGCCACCAACACTCAGCCTATCCCTGCGCACCACCAGCAAAATCAACACCTAGGCTGCTTTCTCCCATCTCACTGCAGACCCTTGGAAAGAAAATCTCTGTCACAGTCAAAATAAATGGATTTATTTTATCATTCTAACGAAGTTCTACACACAGACATCCTTCTTAAAAGGTTCTGCCTTTCAGGCTCTTAATCTCTTTAAAAAGCACGCACAGGTAGAAATAACTTAGGCCCCTGAGACCACATGACTTGGATATGAACCTCAGGCCCTCCACATACTGGCTATGTGGACTTATAAAACTTACCTGTCCTCACGGTAACTTCCTTATCTGACATAACAGTAGCTATCACTTATTGTGTGTTTACTGTGACACAGGCAATCTAGGCCATCTATGTGCATTAATTCATTTTTAATGGATGAAAATTGTAATATAATATCAATCTCAGAATTTCAGTCATTAATAAAAAGAACATATAAAAAACACTTGCAAGTACTTAGAATGTACTTGAAATGTAGTAATGTAGGAGGTGGCTAATAAAAAATAATCCATAAT
>PVKU01006418.1:0-104266 GCA_004027475.1 Anoura caudifer
CCAAGAGATAGCCCACCTATCAGATGCACAGTTCAAAGCACTGGTGATCAGGATGCTCACAGAATTGATTGATTTTGGTCGCAAATTAGATAAACAAATGAAGGCTACAGAAAGTGAAATGAAGGAAAATGCACAGGGAACCAATAGTGATGGGAGGAAAACTGGGACTCAAATCAATGGAGTGGACCAGAAGGAATAAAGAAACAACCAAACAGAAAAGAAGGAAGAAACAAGAATTCAAAAAAAAAAAAAAAAAAAAAAAAAAAAAAAAAAAAAAAAAAATGAAGAGAGGCTTAGAAACTTCCAGGACATCTTGAAACGTCCCAACATCCGAATTATAGGGGTACCAGAAGGGAAAGAAGAGCAACAAGTGGAAAACTTATTTGAACAAATAATAAAGGAGAACTTCCTCAATCTGGCAAAGGAAAGAGACTTCCATGAAATCCAGGAAGCTCAGAGAGTCCCAAAGAAGTTGGACCCAAGGAGGAACACACCAAGGCACATCATAATTACATTAGCCAAGATTAAAATGTAGGAGAGAATTCTAGAAGCAGCAAGGGATAAGGGGACAGTTATCTACAAAGGAGTTCCCATCAGACTGTCAGCTGATTTCTCAAAAGAGACCTTACAGGCACAAAAGGGCTGGAAAGAAGTAATCCAAGTCATGAAAGTCAAGGACCTCCACCCAAGATTGCTCTATTCAGTGAAGCTTTCATTTAGAATGGAAGGGAAAATAAAGCGCTTCTCAGATAAGGTCAAGTTAAAGGAGTTCATCATCACCAAGCCCTTATTATGTGAAATGTTAAAGGGACTTATCCAAGAAAAAGAAGATAAAAAATATGACAGTAAAAAGACAGCAAACTCACAGATATTAACAACCACACCTAAAACAAAAGCAAACTAAGCAAACAGCTAGAACAGGAGCAGAAACAGAAATGGAGATCACATGGAGGGTTAGCAACAGGGGAGTGGGAGGAGGAGAGGGGGAAAAGGTACGGAGAATAAGTAGCATAGATGGCGGGTAGAAAACAGACAGGAGGAGGGCAAAAATAGTGTGGGGAAAGTAGAAGCTAAAGAACTTTTAACACATGGACTTGAACTAAGGTGGGGGAATGGGTGGGAGGGGTTGTGCAGGGTAAAGGGAAATGATGGGGGAGAAATGGGACAAGTGTAATAGTATAATCAATAAAATATATTTTTTAAAAAAGCAAAAGAACACTTTCTTAATAAAAATTTGCTGGGATTAAATTCTTGTTATTCAAAATAAAAAACATAATATAGATTCTTGCCATGGGGGTTTCAGATGAGTAGCTAAATGAGTATGTTACTATTATAATGTATGTATAATGAGTATATTACTATATATTTTTCTTAATTCCAATTTATAAACCTGCTTGAGATCTTTATTTTTCTAAGATACCAGTCAACAGGTTCATAGAAATATCAGAACAATTTTGAGTTTATACTAATGTATGAAATAAAAAATACATCAACTACCCAGTGAATTGTTTCCATGTAGACACCTGTTAATGTTGGTTTTAGTCTGTTTTTAGTAATTGAACTTCCCGTTTTTCTCCATCCCACCCTAAAGTCAACAAGTTACAGTTTTTAACATTTCCTTTACTTTTTCTCTGTGCACAGGGCTCGGCTAATAGCACCTCCCATACCTCTCCATGCCTATGACAGATGGCCATGGAAACCTACATTTTCTTTTGATTTTATGTAGCATTAAGTTTTTCATCCTGGGGTAAGTGGTTAAAAGAAATTGCTCAAATTCCAATGTCCCTGACTTTTAAGCAATCATTGATGCTTTCTTTTGCCTCAATCATCAAATCTGTTAGCAGTTTGAACCCTCTTTAAGTTGCAAAATGTCCACTTGAAAACCTCAATCAGTCAGAAAGTTGGTAAATTATACCTTCACACTATCCATATTGAATATCCATTACTCCTGGACATAGCACATTAACTGACTCATTAGCTATTTCAAACCATATGGACTTGGGTTTGGGTGGGTCATTTTGATAATATCCTGAGGTGAATTTCCTAATTATTGCAATTATGTGATCTCAATCATGAGGCCAGGCTCACAAAACAGTGTCAGTGCCTTTAGAATGGGTGTCGGTGCACTCAGACAATGACTGAGATGAGCAACATGCTCTTTGGTTGTTATACGTCCCTTGATACCCCAAAAGTAATTACTTGCAAAGTTTTGAGAAGATGCCAGAAACAAGCTAAGAATGGAAGAAGCTGGAATGTTGCGGTGCTTGACAATCATAAATAGATTACTCAGAGTTGAAAGCGAAAAACTTGAATGCCTTATGTTGACGCTGATTAAACCTTATGTTTGTTTCCAATGTATATCTTGTGGAATATTTTAAGTAACAATGCAGATACTTTTTAAAAGGAGTGAGAAAGTGCAAGTGTGAAAATTATGTTGTCTGTGAGAAATTCTGTGATGGTATCACCAAACAGTAAAAAGTTACACATTCATGTATCAAAATTGGAGGAGAGGATAAAAAGACATATTTTTAAATAACTGAAAGTTGTTTTTGTAGCAGTAAAATATACTTAAAAGTTACCATTTTAACCATTGGAAAGTGTATGCTTTTGTGGCATTCATTGTATTCACATTGTTCTGCAGCCATTATCACCATCCAACTCCAGAAGTTTTTCATCTTGTAAAAACTGAAACTCTGGACTGATTAAATAATAACTCCCCATTCCCTCCTCTCCTCCCCTGGCAACTAACATACTATTTTCCATCTCTATGCATTTGACTACTCTTGGTTCTTCATATAAATAGAATCATACAATTTGTCCTTTTGTGACCAACCTGTGTCACTTAGTATAATATCTTCAAGGCTCACCTATGCTATAGCATGTATTAGAATTTCCCTCCTTTTTCGACTCAGTAATATTCCATTGTGTGAATATTCCATAGATAGATGATACATGATAGATAGATAGATGGATCGATAGATACTACGTTTTGTTTATCCATTTGTCTGTCCATGGACACTTGGGTTGCTTTCACCATTCAGCTGTTGTGAGCAATGCTGCTACAAACATGGGTGTACACATATCTGTTCAAGTAGCTGCTTTCAATTCTGAAAAGTTTTTTATTTTTATCCTCAGCCAAGGACATTTTTTAAAATTACTTTTAGAGAAAGAAAGGGAGAGAGAAAAATATCAATGTGAGAGGAAAGCATCATGGGTTGCTTCCTATATGCATCCAGACAGGGATAGGACCTACAACCTAGGTATGTGCCCTGACCCAGAATCGAACCCACAACATTTCAGTTATGGGACAGTGCTCCAGCCAACCGAGTCACACAGGCTAGGGTTGAAAGGTTATGCTTTAAGAAACAAAATAGTGAATGTGCATTTTTAAAGCCTGCTTTCTGTACAGGCATTGAGAAGTTACCAACTACAAATTAAAATTAAAATGGTCAATTTGAAAGTGAAACAAAGGAAATCCCCAAATTTTTCTGGCTTCTTTAATTAACACCCAAAGATAAACACTAGCAGTAGACAATTTCTTTTTTTCTATGAATGTAAGATGTATATGAAGGGATTAGGACTGTCACAGCTCCCGAAATGAGTCAGCTGGGGACAAAAGCTCAACATCATTACAAAATAAATACAAGCCTACCTTGTTTTATTGCACTTCACATGTTGCCTTCTTTACCGATGGAAGGCAAAACTCTCCACCAGCACAGTGATTACGGCTCACTTTACTACCGTGGTCTAGAATGGAACCAGCAATATCTCCTGATATGCCTGTATTGAAGCTTTGGAGGGGAGTGGTCATGGTCAGGCTGGTGTAAACAACCAAACAATTGAAATATGGAGGTTCACAGGAAAGAAATATGTAATTCCACAACTGAATACAAATGGGGAACAGATAACTCACTGGTAAGAAATATTTTTGTGTCTCGGGAAAAGTCTAGAAATGGAGAGACAAAGAGCAGCTCTGAAATGCACATACATGCAGGCTGTAATTGTGGTTGATGGTGTAATGGCCCTCAGGTTTGCAAAGCACCACTCACATTAGTAAAAAGTTTGAGGGTTCAGAGATTGGAATAGTCTCAGAAAGCAGAAGACATCAGGAATTATTGTGTGTGTGTGTGTGTGTGTGTGTGTGTGTGTGTGTGTGAGAGAGAGAGAGAGAGAGATTCTATAAGAATTAAAGCATTTGATAGAGTGTAATATCAATTGGTAGTGGGAGTCTAAATTCAGTGGATTTATAGTGTTCAACAATCAGACTATTGAGAAGATACTCCCATTGGCTTTAGTACTTTTAAATTTGTTCTTGGTGGGAAAGAAAATCCTGGCCTTCTTGATATTTTATTCTGGAATCGTTCTTCTAAAATTGGGCCTATCCAATTTTATTCCTAGTCAGCCTACCCACAGATCCTGTTGAAGAAAATGTATTACCTCTGGCATAAAGGCCAAATACTGTACAGACATTTTACTTCAAGGTTTTCATGCTCTTATGAAGACCTGACTCCTAAAATTCTAAGTTCTTTAGCTGGACTTGCCAGTATTCAAGTAACAATGCCTGCTGAGGGGGCTGAACTGAGTTGGTTAATGTGACAGCTGCTGAGTTGAATCAATAAACTGGGAAGTTAAGCATTATCTAAAGAGATTCAAATATAGAGGGAAAAAACTTTTATTAGAAAACAAATCTAGATATAGGAGCTTATTTTATTTGCCTGAACATTAACTTAGAGAATGAAGTCAGAAAGACTGGATGGCAAGGCTTCTTTCATCTGCAAGAGACCGCTCAACCAGTTGCTCTTTAATGGAGCTGTCCTTGTCCTTAACCCTACATTCTGCTGAGCATCGTACAAGGTGCAGGACAATGGTGACGAGCACCAGTTCTGCCGCTAGACTGCCTGGGTTTAAGTTTTGTCTCTGTTGCTTCCAAGTGTGTGGCCTTAAGCAGGTAACTAAACTGCTAAGAGCCACAGGTTCATCCACTGGAAAAAAAAATGGGGGTGGGGGGGAACAAAAACATATCTATCTATCTTTGTTCTTGTTTATTTATTAAATGACTTGATAACTATAAAGCAATTACACCACAGCCTGGGACCTATTAATAGCTCAATAGATGCTAAGCCATTACCCTTGCTGTCACTGTGGTTTTCCTCTTTCATTTGACTTCTCAAGAATTCAAAAGCCAATTGTACAAAAAGCCCAAATTAAAGAACCAGACAATAGAAGAAAATCATAGGCCATTTTTAAAAAATTAAAATATTTACTATGGTTTAACCCTTTCTAAGTTAAATGCTGTTTATCTACCTTTGTGTTCATCGCTCAGAACTGCCCTGTGAAGTCTGCTCATGCAAAAGGCATTATTGTCTCTGTGAGATCTGATGGACAGCCAAAACCTGGGGCCTGAACTTTTTGTCCAGGGACAGAATGAATCCTGCAGCTGGATTAAAGATGCCCTTCTATGCTGGAATGCTTTATGCAGGTATTTTTCATAGGTGGTTCGGTTTACCAAAGAAAGGATGCCAGTTGAGTGGTTTTATAAAAAAGGCAAGCTTCTGGTAGAGAGACTCAAAAACCTTTCACCTGACCTTTGCAGATCACTGACTCCTGCATTAGCCTTTCCAAGTAGTGTCTACTTTATCTAACTTTTGCTCCCATACTCCCAGTTCCTTTTCATCTAATTTATAAGATGTACAAAGCATACATCAGTTTGTAATGGTTCCTGTGATTTCAGTATAGATAACTACTTCTCAGGCATTAAATAGTGTTCTACAAACTATGTGTAAATGAAATGAAATGGGACTCTATTGGGAGATTTTAATACTTCAATTATTGCAAGTTTTTTCTCTTTCACTGTCCTCTGTCTCACTTGTTTCATCACATCATGGAAAAGTGCAAAGTGAAAATTGCCTGGCACATTTTCTGTTTGGAGAGAATGGAATCTCTGAATTGCTGAGATTGTTGGAATGTCCTGTTGCCTAAGAGCTAGTGTTGCCAGTTGGGCCAATGATTTGAGAGACAGAGGGGGAGGGAAGGAGGGAGAGAGAGACTCAGTTTAGTATTTACTTTTTGTAATTAATTTTTATAACATGAAAGTAGCCTAGATGTTTAGCTAACAACAGTTGATATGACTCCTCTAAAGATTGCAGATTCGAAATACTCTTCCTCTGAATATGAAACCATGAATAATAGGCAGATTCTAAATAGTTTGGAGTTTATGGATGAAGCTTGTCAGTATTGGTAGATGTGGCATTTTAAAAGGGTTAGTACATTCTGTTTTTGTTTTAGAATGTATTGACCTTAATGGAATAAAAGACAATTTAGTAACTTATCATATAGTCTGGTGGCAAAAGCAAAATCTTTCTTTGTTGACTGCTGAAGGAATAAAAACATTTTAGTGGGTTTGAGTTAGTCTGTGGCTTTATAGTTTTAAATTTCATTTAAAATAAAATAATAATAAGTTAAATAGTTATATCATTCTGTGCAAATTAAGGATGCCCTTCCTTTTTCAATCTTTTCTTTTCCCAGTTATCTAGCACCTCCATCCCATCACATTCCAAATTTAAGGGCACCAACCCAGGAGGTACAGTGATTCAGCAGAATGAGAAAAACCGCATTGAGGCCAGTGACAATCCAGGGTATAACATAAAGACAAATGCCTCCCCGTCCAACCCCATGAACAGAAGTTCCTTCAAGTATTCAAATTATGCCCCAGGAAAGCTGACAGAAATGGGCAGTGGTGAGAAGACTTCTAAAGAGTTTGAGCAACAGCTATGGTTGGTAATATAACCTCTAAAATGGCAGAACGTGAATCCAAAGCAGTCTTATGCACAACAAAAGACTGGATTTCTCCTACTTCACAAACTTATTTTTGAGGGGTCACAGGTTCGGGGTAGTGATTCAGGGAAGGTGTGAAAAGGGTTAGAAAGGGGGGTGGAATTGTTAGACATCTGTGAAAATGTGGGGCTGCAGAGTTAAAGAAAATAGTCAATTATAGTGTTAGTCAACTATATAAATAAAAATTACTTTTGTGTACATCTTAATCCACATATAAAAAGCATTAACCCCAGTACAGATAGAAATATTGACAGAACTTTGTTTTTTTAAGCAAATATATATATTTTAATTTTATTTATTTATTTTTAGAGAGGGGAAGGGAAGGAGAAAGAGAGGGAGAAAGAGAGGGACAGATACATCCACACCTGGTTGCTTCTCACACGCTCCCTTCTGGGGACGTGACCTGCAACCCAGGCATGTGCCCCAACTGGGAATCAAACCTGCAACCCTTTGGTTCACAGGCCAGTGTTCAATCCACTGAGCCACACCAGCCAGGGCTTGACAGAACTTTCTTATAGGTGTTTCAGACTAGAAAAATAATACTGCCTTCATTTATAAGATTTACAGGAAAAACTGTAAGTTTCCAACATGGAAGACTGACCAAAGAGAGAATGATGGGAACATTTACATTAATATAACCAGTATTTTATAAGAAAAGTCTTAAGAGGAACTGGGCTTGGCCAAATGACATAGTTTTAGTAAAATGTGGCCAATGCTACAGTATTTGTCCATCTGGTGGATGACAGGGGAAACTTCATTGCCGAGGCTTTTGAACAAGGATCTGCCTGGTAAGGAGGACGGTAACTGCCTGTTATTAAGTAGAGCTCAAACAACCTTGTAATCTAGGTCTTGAATCTAGATGGAACATGTCTGAATACTATTCCTGGATCCACCAGCTATTTTTAGGATTCAGAGCTGGGGAAATTGTTTTTATCTTGGGACTTGTATTGATCCTGATTTAGCACTTTGTCCTCCAGGGCTCTCAGAAAAAGGTAACACTTAACAGCAACAAGAAGTAACATCATTTCCTGGTCTGGTCCATAGTTCCTTTTACTATAGCTCTGCATCAAGGGATAAGAATGTAAAGAAGGAAGCCTTTTCTTCCCAAGAGTAATCCAATAGAATAGTTTCTTGCTTCTTGAAATTCTTGACAGTTACATTAAAACACTTAGCCACTTGATCTGTCTTGAAAAATACCCATAGACCTTCCTAAAGATGAAAGATCTAATTGCAGTTTAGTTATCCAATAATTCCAAAAAAAAGGCTGCTGAGAATTCTATTCAATAAAGTCCTTTAAAAACCTAAAGCACTCTACAGTAACTGATTAGCTATTTTCTATTTCTATTACAAACCAAATAGAGGGGGAGGCAGGGACGGGAAAGAAAAAGCAAACCTCCAGATATGAAGTGATCAATATAATTGGAACCTTCAATTTTTTTCCACTTTCATTATCTTTATGTGTCTGGCCTGCTTCCACCTTTCCTGTCTGTCATAGATTGGTTTCCTCTCAGTCACCATTGGACTTGAACTCTCAGAAGTCTCTGTTCTTCCTCTCAAACATAGCTTAAATGGGACCATTTTGCTTTGCACAAATTCAAGTAGAAAAATTTGACTTTTGCAGAAAGAAGTTTAATTAACATTTAAGGGGAAATTTAAGTAATTTTATATTGACCAAATATAGACTTGACCAAAGCCAGTAGTATGGTTGGCATACTTGCAAATTCCTGCCCTATTTCCTTGTCTTAGCCACAGTCTTCTCTCGGGACCTGATGAAATATTCAGATTGTTATGATAAGACCAATGTAGAGTGCCTCCCTTGTCATATTGAGGTTCCCTGAAGCATTTTTCTTTGTCGTTTGTTTTTGAGTTTGTGTCAGGATGGCTACTTTGTTTCTGGACTCTGTTGAGCTCCAGGTCTACATTTATCTTTGATTGTTGACTCTTCTCTTTTACAGTTATCCAACTTTTCCTTGAGTATTTGAATGAAAAAGGCCCCTAATAATGCCTTCTGAGATTCTGAGGCATCCCTCACCCCATTTATCATCGTTGTTTGACCTTGTGAATGTTATTTAAGCTCTAGAGCCTTTGGAGTTACATTTTTTTTTTTTTTTTTTTTTTGGATTCCAAATTTCTGTCCTGTGTAGTCTACTGGAAGACTCTTCAGAGGCCAGTTATCAAGATTATTTCTACCAGGAACACTTCTCAAGGAAATGAGCAACCCAGTTTAGCCTCATAGCCAGGTTTTAGTAGGTAACCTCAGCCATAATATCTGTTATTATTATTTTTTTACCTGCATTGGTTAAAAGTTCTCTTCCTCTTATAAAGCAATTGGTGCATTTAGGTTGTCTGAGGACTTCTTTAGATGTTACTAGTTTGATACAGATGTTGAGGTTTTACTCAATGAATATGCACATAGATATTGCTGCTTATTTCCCTAGATTTAATAACCTTAAGTTAATTTCTAATCTCTAAATCTGGCATGGATCAGAAAAAATCATATATATATATATATATATATATATGGAGAGAGAGAGAGAGAGATCAGGTTATATTTGAAATGCATATTAGATCCCTATAGAAATATGAAGAAGTAAAGTAAAAAAAAAAAAGTAAAGTAAATACACAAGCTTGAAATTCACTGCAATTTATTGAAACTTGTATGGCACGTTCTACATTTCAAAGATGGCAGCAACCATCTCTCCCATCCCATAAGCTCTTCTCTATTATGATCTGGACAGCACATTCCACCTAGAAGTGGAGCTATGTCTCTTCTCCTTAAATATTGGCAGGCTGGTGACTGGCTTGTAATCAATAGCATGGGGTGAAAGTGATGCACAGTACTCTTGAGGCTGGGTAAGAAAGGCCATGCAATTCTGCCTGTTCCTTAGGTCATTCACTCTAAAGTCCTGAGCTACCGAGTAAAAAGTCCCAGTACCCTGAGGCTGACATGCCCTGAGGAAGTCAAGACAGTCATTGGTCCAAACATGTGAGTGATCAAACTGTCAGATGATTCCAGCCCTCAGGCTGCAAATGATCCCCAGCCTGCAAATCATCCCAGCAGAGGTAAATCATCCTCTCTGTGACCTTTCCAAGCTCCCAACACAGAGGATATATGTGCATAATAACATAGCTGTTGTTTTATGCCAAGTTTGAAGTGTCACTCCAAATGGTAACTGAAACAAGTGGGTGTGTAAACTTTGGAGCTCACAACACATATATTTCATTTAAAGCCTTGGGACTCAATGAAATAAAAGATCGTCAGTGTCTGTACCCCGAGTAGAAACTCAGCATAGACAGATTAAGCGAAGAAGATTTAGAAGGAAAAGCCAGTGGACTAGAAGGAACACAGGGAGTGTGTGGTGTCATGGAAATCCAAGGAAGAGAACTGAGATTGGAGGTGATGCATTTTTTTGGTGATGAGACCAAGAGTACAATTTCCATTTCCTCCTCCCTTTCCTCAGAGTACTTGGCTTCAGTAGGAGTGAAGAAAAAAAAAATCATTGAAGTTGAGAGGTCAAATTAAAGAAAACTTTTAAATACATTTTGAATGATAATTAAAATAATTAATTAGACTTCAGATCATTAGTACTCAGCACCAGTATCTTCCAGCTGTAATTTCCATTATTCACATGCAATCCAAATGATAGCTAAGTGCTTCCCATGCCTTCAAGGTCTAGGTAAAATGAACTCAAGACCCTTTCCTAAAATTTGTATAGATTTTCATGGACTTATGTTCTCATAGCTATGTCTGCACTGAGTTTCTTCATGTGTCATCTCTGATTGAGTCACATCTGTTCAGACATGGAATGTGAATGCTTCCATTTACACACCCACACAAACTCAAAAGAATGGAAAAAAGATAAGAGAGGAATTGGAATTATAGCAATCCAAACAACTTTGAGTAAAACAGTAGACATTATTCCTGAAGTCCTTTGCCCATCCTACAACCAGTCTCTCCACCGTGATGACCTCTTCTTACCTGATCCAACATCCAACTTCAAATCAACTCTCAGATTAGTCTCTTCCTCCCTTTCTGGTTTGCTTCCCCCTCTCTTGCTTTTGGAAAACTCCAAGAACATACCTTTTCTCAATTCTGCACAGCAATTTTCTCTTCAGATTATAAGCAAATATAATGCCCTTCCATAGAAGACGGTGTGGTTGTGAATAGATAAAAAGGAATCTCTGTTCTTACTTTTGACTCATTTTTAATGTTTTTCCTCAGGATTTTAGTTACTTTACTCAGGAAGGTTTCTTAGCCTATCTTCTGACTTTAACATATTTGAAAATATCTCTATTTTTACCATCATGCATAAGGATAACAACTGTGTTTAGCATTCTTAAGTCACAGCTATTTTATATGCAACTCTGTGATTGAGATTCCTTTCTTTCTTTTATTTAGTGTCATAGAGAAGAATTTTTGAAGCCATCTAATTTTGTAGGCAATAGACTTTTACCCTGATAGTTTATGGGTATTTTCCCTTATCTTTGAAGTTTATTATCTGTCTTTTCATTTGAATTCTGAAAGAATTGTATAAATCTTTCTATATAACAAAATTTGCTTTTTCAGAGGTAAGAGATTGAGTGCTTTTATCTTGGTTTATCATTTAGATTATGTTATTTATCTCTTTCTTTTTGGTCCTCTGTCCTAAGGGCTTTTAAGGGTGGGAATTTTAGGGGAGGTCCCAGGGGAGAAACTCAATAGAATATTCATCAGCTTTCCAGGTGTGTCCTTTCAGGGTCACAATCTCCACTGATTGATTGATCATGCCAGGAGAGGGAGTCATTAGTCAATGATGCTGGTCCTGCCTGATGTTGGCCAAGGCATCACATTGTCTGGTTTTGTGGCTTTTCTGGGCCTGGAGCAGAATACTGAGACCTAGGTGTTATCCCTAGGGGTTAATGTTTAAGGAAGTGGTTGTGCAAGGGCCACCATGAGAATTGCATGAAACCATTCTTTGGCCCCTTGTTCCTCCTCCAAAGGGGGTCTAATGATATGCCAGGGGAAGAAAGGTAAGAGGAGATTTGACCTTCAAGATCACTGCATGACCAGTGATCTTGAAGGTCAGGGGGTCTAAACCATGTGGCCTGTGATAGGCTAGGGGAGGAAAGGTTACCCTGAGGCTTTCTGCCCCAGTGAACTTCAGTACCGGCCCATTGTTCTTTTTCTGCTCCTGTCTGGCTAACTACCTACCACAGTGACATTTGCATTTCTGCTGATTGAGTTCCCTTCCCTGTGAAATGGAGGAGCATTGTCATGAATACTTCACACTGTTGATTCATTCCCATATATTGGTATTTGAATGTTCATCACCCCTATCAAAGTCAATTCAGCATTACTAGCTTCACTTCTAGGGAATGGGTTTTTGTAGCTTTCTCCTCCATAACTTGGCAGAAGGGAGAAGAGAATGATCCGTGAGGTATGAATGGTGTTGAAATTCCTCCACTTTAAAAGTGAATTCAAGTGGCATCAGATGAAACCCAACCACATAGGTGTGAAAATAGGTAACACTAAGATGGGGATAATATTCAGATACAAAATGAGATTAATCTGTAAAAAAAAAAAAAAAAAAGAAAGTATTCTTAAAATAGAATTTTCTTTTGAACTGTATCATTGGAGAATAATCTTGGAAGAAAGAACTTCCAAAACTAGTTATGACTGTTATCCATTAAGATGACTTCATAGGAGTAGCTTGTATCCTTTTAAAAATCTTTGTATATGAGTAATTTTTCTCTTATATGCCTGAGATAGTAAATAAAACACAGTCTTTTAAGAACTGAGACTAACATGATATATCATTAATTTTATCCAAATGTTTCCTAAAGCTGTCCAAGTATATGATATTTTTTCACCTAGTATAGTTCTCAAATAAAATGTAGAATATAAGTAATGTTGTATTTCATTTTCTACCAAGAAAAGGAAGTATGTTTGATATAATAATAATATTTGAGTCCTCTATATTTAAACAACTATCCCCTTAAACTATAAGGTATCTATATTGTACTGAGTACCTAATTATCTTCCTTTAGAACTTAAGAAAAAAAACAAATGTGATGAGGTGGTAGACATGTCATTAATTTCCATCTAGAGAGATAACACACATGGATTTTTCTTTGTCAGACTTAGTAAAACATTTCAGAGGTCTAAAGTAAAATAGAATCTACTCTCACCTTTCTTATTCCACATTCTGAGATAACCCAATACAATCACTGTCAGTATGACACCTATCTTCCATATCCTTTCTTATGTTTATGCCAATAAAATTAATATAAATACACATATGAAGAATTTGTGAAAATACCTCAGGCAGTATCAAAAAATGAACTAAATATATTGTAAAATTACTATAGTCAAAAGAATATGGTATCAGCTGAGGAATAGACCTTTACATATACACCATTCTATATTATGTGTGGCCATCATGCATCAGCATTGAGTGTTAGCCTCCTGCTCCAGTTTCCAGTGATTCTCCACTGTCTGTGATAGTGCTGTCCAATAGAAGTTTCTATGATGATGGAAATATTCTGTAGCATGTGCTGTCCAATAGGGTAGGCACTAGCATCATATAGCTATTGGGCATTTGAAACCAGGCTCATAAAGTAGAATTACTGAATTATTTTTTAATCCTCACACAAGGGTATGTTTATTGCTTTTAGAGGGAGAGAAAGAGAGAGATAGAAACATTGATATGAGAAATACTGATCAGTTGCCTTTCCTACGCATCCCCACTGGAAATTGGACCCACAACCTAGGTATGTGCCCTCACTGGGAATTCATCTGCAACCTTTTGGTGTACAGGGTGACACTCTAGCTGACTAAGCCACTCAGCCAGGATGGGGTACTGAATTTTTTATTGTAAATGATCACAAATGGTTTGTGGCTATTGTACTGGATAGCACAGTTCTATAATACTAAGTCTTACCTGCTTATCAAGTATTTAAGGTCCATCATAATTTTATCTCAGACAACCTGAGCTCCATGAGCCTATAGGGCTTGATAATAAAAACTGAAAGTGGAGTTGTGAACTCACAAAAGGAAAGCCTGAAAACATGGCTCCCATGATGCATGAGACAACTGGTCTTACTTTTCATTTGATTACATCATCAATGCTATTTTTATTGAAAGCACAACTTCTGCTAAAAAATCATCTAACTACTTTCTTTCCCTTCCTCCTTTTCCAGCTTGTGCTTTTGATTATTGCAAGCATGTTAGTTGGCAGGGGTGGGGAGCAGAAGATAAATGAATATAGAGTGTGAATACGGTCTTAAGATTTAATAAACTTTTATGATGCTTATATTAGGGGAATGGACATGGTGGGACTAACGCCACTTTTTGCTAGCTAGTATTAGGTTACACCACATTCCATGTGATACATACTTACTTCCAATTATTTGGCAGTAGGGCTCAACTAATTGATATCTCTGGAAGAGAGTTTATGGAGCCTGTTGTCATACTCAAAGATAACACTTTAAATTTTTTGTAGCCTTGTCTTTCATTTATATAGACAATCAAGAATTATGTCTTTTGACAAATAAGTTAATGGTTTGCAATGGTCTCATATGTAAAGAATGCAAAGGACATAGATACTTGGTTTGGTGTGTATATAATAGGTTTGTGATTCCTTTTACCTTCAAAATTTCTATGTCAGTAACTGCTCTCCAGGGATTGTGCATTTTTGAGTATGAATGACCTCCTGGTTTTTATTAAAAAAAAAAAAAAACAACCCCCCCCCAAAAAAAAAACTAGCCCTTCTTTGGCAGGCAAAATGTTTCCAGTGAAGTGATCTCCTTTCACACATAAAATAACAAAGATTGGAATTTTTCTAGGTGTTTTGTCTATGCAACATCTTTAACACTTTAATTGATTCGAAATGATCTTGGCTTTGTACAGTATGCTCACTAAATGGTTAGGTTTTTCTTTTTTCTTTGAACCAGCATAAGCATTTACAGCACCTGGCTCTTTGAAAAGCAGAACCCGTGCCTTACCTACATACCAGTTGGCACACAGCCAAGGAAGTCCTTTTGTATGTGTTTGCGGTGAATCATTCAGCGTCTGTAAGATTTATCAAAATTGTGCTGTTTGAAAACCTTGTTTTCCCTATGTTTTTTGTCTTCTGATGACTCATACTTTAGTGCTTTTATGTCTAGATTCTCTTTTCTTTCTTGTTTCTCATCATATTCATTCAGAAGATGTTCGTTCACTAGTTCCAAAATTCATATTTCTATATTCTGTCAGTTTTCATCTTGAAACATACACACAGCAATATGCTCTGAATCATAAAATTCTGCACTAAATCCCAACACTTAAAAACCCCACATATTCTCAGTACAGGTTTACCTGCACTTCTGTTCCCATTTTTATTCAGTAAAAATTTATTAACATTTTAAATTCATTGGCACTTGAACTTTTGTGATGTCATCTGTTAGGAACATTTTGGCTGCAAGAAACAAAAATCAATGCTAAGTGGTTAAAACAATAGGACACACCACATCATGGATGAATATGACAAGTATTGTGGCTTCAAGGTTAATTAAATCAATAGTTCAATAATGGTCCCAAGGACTCAGGCTCTTTTCCCATCTTTCTCTTTAGCCATTGTTTTAAGTCAGTTTGATGGAGGTATAATTTACACATAATAAAATTCATAAAATTTAAGTGTACAATTAAATGAGTTTTGACACATGTATAATCATGTAATCACTATCACAATCAAGAAATTAAACATCTCCATCATTCCAAAAAGTTTCCTTAGCCCTTTTGCAGTCAGTCCCATCCCCCCAACCTGGTCCCTGGCAATTTCAATGGCATATAGTTTGTACTCTTTGTGTCTTTTTTCCTTCATATAGCATCATGCTTTTGATATCTATCCAAGTTTTGCCTGTATCAGTAGTTTGTTTGTTTTTATTGCTAAGTGGTATTCCATTGTATAGGAGATATGATGTATATCATAATTTGTTTATCCATTCACTAGTTGATGGGAACTCTAGGTATTTCCAGTTTTGGGCTATTACATATGAAGCTACTATAAACATTCACATACAAGTCTCTTCCTTTTTTTTTTTTGTTTTTGTATTTTTAAAGTATATTTTATTGATTATGCTATGATGGTTGTAGCATTTTTTCTCCCCTTTCTCCACCTCCACCCTGCATGCCCCCCACCAACATTCCTCCCCAACCCCCACTTAGTTTATGTCTATGAGTTCTATGTATAAGTTCTTTGGCTTCTCCATACTATTCTTAAACTCCCATGTCTATTTTGTACCTACCAATTATCCTTCTTATTGCCTATACCTTCCCCCTTCTTCCCCCTCCCCACCCCACTGATAAGCCTCATGTGATCTCCATTTCTGTGATTCTGTTCCCATTCTGGCTGTTTGCTTAGTTTGTTTTAGTTTTTTCAGTTCAGTTGTTGATAGTTGTAAGTTTGTCATTTTAATGTTCATAGTTTTGATCTTCTTTTTCTTAGATAAGTCCCTTTAACATTTCATATAATAAGGGCTTGGTGATGATGAACTCCTTGAACTTGACCTTATCTGGGAAGCACTTTATCTGCCCTCCCATTCTAAATGATAGCTTTGCTGGATAGAGTAATCTTGGATGTAGGTCCTTGCCTTTCTTGACTTGAAATACTTCTTTCCAGCCCCTTCTTGCCTGCAAGGTCTCTTTTGAGAGATCAGCTGATAGCCTTATGGGCACTCCTTTGTAGGTAACTGTCTCCTTTCCTCTTGCTGCTTTTAAGATTCTCTCTTCATCTCTAATCTTGGGTAACCTAATTATGATGTGCCTTAGTGCGTTCCTCCTTGGGTCCAATTTCTCTGGGACTCTCTGGGCTTCCTGGATTTCCTAGAAGTCTATTTCCTTTGCCAGATTGGGGAAGTGCTCCTTCATAATATTTTCAGATAACTTTTCAATTTCTTGCTCTTACTATTCTCCTTCTGGCACCCCTATGATTCAGATGTTGGAATATTTAAAGTTGTCCTGGAGGTTCCTGAGCCTGAGCCTTTCCTCATTTTTTTGAATTCTTGTTTTTTTGTTTCTTTTTTTTTTTTTTTTTCATTCTGTTCTGGCTGAATGTTTATTTCTTCCTTCTGGTTTAAACTGTTGATTTGTGTCCTGGTTTCCTTCCCATCACTGTCAGTTCCCTGTACATTTTCCTTTATTTCACTTTTCACAGCCTTCACTTTCTCCTCTATTTTATGACCATATTCAACCAATTCTGTGAGCATCCTGCTCCCAGTGTTTTGAATTGTGCATCTGATAGGTCAACGATCTCTTTGTTGCTTAGTTACATTTTTTTCTGGAGCTTTGATCTGTTCTTTCCTTTGGGCCAATTTTTTTATTTTTTAGTCTCAGTGCATCTGTTACTTAGTAAGGGGTGGAGCCTGAGGTGTTCACCAGGGTGGGGCAACCCAGGACCAAGAGGGAACAATGCTGCTTATTCAGCTCTCTGCTAGTTTTCAGTTACTCCCCCCTGCTACCCACAAGCAAATTGAGTCCTTCTGTTGCTGATTCCGAGGTGGGTGGTTTTGTATATGTTCTAGGACCCTGTAGGTCTCTCCAGTGAACTCTCCTTTGTGGCTGGGAGTTTCTCCCGCTGCCATCTCAACCCCCGCCAGTGTTTTCAGTCAGAGGTTTTGAGGCTTTATTTTTTCATGCTGGAACCTGGGTTGCTCGGTCTGTCTTGTTCCCCAATTGTTCCTCCTGGTTTATCCACATGCAAATGTGGGACCGCCTGCTCTACCAGCCACTGCCTTACCTGGTCCATCAGTTGCTGCCTTGCCCTGAGTCCTCTCTGCCCAGCTGCCCATCTCTGCCCCTTCTACCGGTCTGGATGAATATTGCTTCTTTAACTCCTTGGTTGTCAGACTTCCATATAGTTCAATTTTCTGTCAGTTCCGGTTATTTTTTGTTTTTCAATTTGTTGTTGTGCTTCTTTTGGTTGTGCGAGGAGGCACAGTGTTTCTACCTACTCCTCCAACAAGTCTTCCTTTACACATAGTTCTACATTTCTCTTGGGTAAATATTTAGGAACATGATTGCTGGGTCATATGTTATTTATATGATTGACATTATATGAAATTGACAAGCTGTTTTCCAAAGTGGCCATACCATTTTGGATCTCCACCAACAATGTAAGAGAGTTCCAGTTACTCCACACACTTACCAAAACTTGGGATCTTAATAGTGCTTTTTGAAGAACAATACCATTTTAATTTTGATGAAGTTAATTTATTTTTCTTTTATACTTTCAACCATTTTTTTGGTACATTCTAAATACACAAACTCAAAGATCAGAAAGATTTGCCAAGTCCAAGATCATAAGGATTTTCTCCTAGGTTTTCTTCCAAAATTTTTTTAAAAATAGCCCTTATATTTAGATTTACTTCTATATCAATTTCAAGATAATTATTATAAGAGGTATGAGTTAAAGGCTGAAAAAAATATGTGTGTGTGTGTGTGTGCGTGTATTCTAACCTCATTTGTTGAATGTTCTGCTATAGGAGGCCACTTAACCCTGAGTCAGATCAAATCCAGGGAAAATACACATCCCTGGGTGGAGACCTAAGATGTTTAGGAAGGTCTCACTGAGTTGACTTTTTCATAAAGTTCTGAAGAAAGTGATAGAGTAGGCCATACAGTCCCCAGATTGAAGGATGATTCAGGCAGAAGGGAAATTGTAAAGGTTCCAAGAAGAGCAAGAAGGACACATGGTTGGAGAAGGTAACAGGATAGACCTGGGGGGAGGGCGAAGGTGCAGAACATGTAGATCATTGTAGGTAAGTCATTCTCAACCAGTAAAAATTTTGGCAAAATTTACAAATTTTGGTAATACCTGAGGACATTTTTGGTTGTCATAACTTGCAGGGGAGGCAGGATGCTAGAGAGGCCCTGGGTACTGTTAAATAACCTACAATACTCAGGAGAGTCTACCTTTTGAACATCTTCCCTTTATCAACAAAGAATTATCTGGCCCAAATGTTAATTGTACCAAGGCTGAAATTTGCTATTATAGGTTATAGTAAGGACCGGCTAATATTGAGTGAACTAGAATGACAATGAAATGTTTTGAGAAGAGAAATGATTAATTTAAGCTTTTAAAAATATCATGTGGCTGTTTGTTGTGAAAAAAACTAAAGGGGTACAGTGATCCTTCACCGATCACAGGAATTACATTCCCCAGTGTTAGGTGAAAATCCGCAAAGTAGTGGTGTTATATTTATTTTATTATTTATATATATTTTAAGGCTTTATAAACCCTTCCCACACTCCTATAAACCTTTCCCACACTCTTATAAACACTTCATATGCTCTTAAACACTTTCTACACTCTTAACCTATGTAGTTTTAACAACATATAAAATTCTATATGGGTGCTCACCAGTGAAGTATACAATCGTCCCTCGCTATATCGCGGTTCACTTATTGCGGCTTCACTGTATCATTGGCTTTAAAAAACCCACAATACAGTGAAACCGCAACAAGTGAACCGCGATATAGCGAGAGATGACTGTAGATGGATAGGAAATAGAATAGCATTTAGGAAGGTACTACAATTATCCAGGAAAGAAATGATGGTTTGGACTAGAATAATAGCAGTAGGGGTCGTGAGAAGTGAGGGATTCTGGGTATATTTTCAAAGTCAACCTAGCAGGACTTACTAACTGAATATCTATGTCCTAAAATTCTGTGTTGAAACTCAATCCCCAGTGTGATGGCATTTAGAGATGGTGCCCTTGGGAAGTGAACTTCCCAGCCTACAGAAATGTGAGAAATAATTTTTGTTTATAAACCACCTAGTCTATGGTACTGTGTTATTGCAACCCAAAAGGACTATGACACTAAAATATTGGGTATATAGGTGAGAGGAGCCATGTGTGTCCCTTCAAGAGTAATCTGCTGTGCCTGGTGCTGGAGCTGCATCTTCCCAAAGAAAGTAACCTGGAGAAATGGACAGAAACCTAAACAAATTGGGGATGGGAGAAAGAATACCCATGTAGATGTGTGGACAGGCTACCAATACTTTTGTTACATATATATCTTATACAAATAAGAATGGACATTGTTGGATTTGTGAATGACTACCTTAAAGGGCACAATTATTCTACATATGGGCTGTTGAGTTTCTTTAAAAAATATTTTTATAGCCATCAGCACCAAGTGCTTTTTAAAAAATGTCTCCTCATGCAATCATTCATGACAATCTGAGGGATGTGGGTAGTCCTGAAACCTGTTCCATGAAAGGACTTGGATTTTCCTTTCAGTATTTGTATCCCAAGCACTTAGTGACTTCCTACACAGGAAATTGAGGTATTGCTTAATAATCGCTTTCTGAGCATTTGTTTTTGTCTACCCTAAAATGTTATAAGCTCACTGAGTCCTTACTATGCATTAGAAATTCCTTAAATTATCATAATCATCTTTATAACTGGAACCTGATAAAGATTCTCTCCTTGACCAAACGCTAATCAGGCTTCCATGAACTGTGTTTCAACTAGGCTTTGACTTTTGAAGTTTCATGTTCTTTCTATAGTTGTCCAATTTAGTAAGCATCCTGCTAAGTCAGTTTGGCCAGAATCCCTCATTTTCCATAACTGATCACCCCTGAATTCTAATGAGGTCCCCAACCTCCACAATCCCCCCAGTGAAGTCTGATCACCCTGGCTTGTCCTGAAATCCTATGAGCTCAGTTTAGCCAGAATCCTCCCTTTATTCCAGCTCCTTCTGCCCACTGACTCCCACCCTGCTCCTTGGCTATAATTCCTACTTTCTGTTGTTATATTTGGAATTGAGCATAGCTCTTTCTCCTATTTCAATAATTTTGAACAAAACCCTCCTTACCATTTTAACAAGTGTCAGAAATTTTTTTTATTAACAAACCTTAAAACCTAAATAACTAGGGTTATTTCCATTTTGCAAATAATAAAATTGCAGTTTTGTAAAGTAATTACATATAATAAAGACTATCCAACTTGTAAATCGAGCATTATTTAGAGTAGATAATATATAGAAGCAACCCAAGTGCCTATCAATAGAGAAGTAGATTTAAAAAAAAGTGGTGGTACATGTATACGATGGAATGTTAGCAACAAAAAGAATGAAATCTTACCATTTTGACAGCATGAACGGACCCAGAGAGTATTATGCTAAGTGAACTACGTCAGACAGATAAAAACAAATGACATATGATTTCATTTATATGTGGAATCTAAAGAACAAAACAAATGAACAAACAAAATACAAACAGACTCAAAGGTACAGCCAACAGATTGATGGTTGCCAGAGGGTGGGGTGTTGGTGGCTGGGTGAAAACAGGAGAGGAGATTAGGAAGTACAAATTGGTAGTTATAGAACAGTCAGAAGGATGTAAAGTACAGCATAGGGAATATAGCCAATATTGTAATAACTATAGGATCAGGTGGGTACTAGAAACTTCTGGGGGAACACTTTTTAAGGTATATGACTGTCTAACCACTATGCTGTACACCTGAAACTAATACGAAATAATATTGAATGTAAACTGTAATTAAAAAATAAAAGTAAAAACAGATAATTCAACTAGTAAATTACTGGTCTTGAGCCAACATGCCTTTTAGAACTTAAGCGCTGTGTTGTAGGCACTCCTACTCACACCAGCCTTCTTGCTCAGGCGGGCCTCGTTAGCATGTTAGTTTTCTGGGAAGTGCCTTTAAGGGCTTGGCGACTCAGTTAGAAGTTCTCAGTACTTAGATCGTGGTACACCAGACCTAAAATTACACCGACACAGATGTTTGTCCTGGTTGATTCACACTGGACTGATCTGATGGTTGATCTTGAGACGCTGGCGGGCGAGGGTAGATGACGATAATACAGCTCTCATTCTCGATTTAGAACCGCCGCTCCCTCTTCCCCTCCGCGGCCCCCTTCGTGGACAGGCCGCTGAAAGGAAGGTACCGGCCTCACCGGGACTCCACGGCGGGGAAGTTAGTCTGGCTCCTTCCGCGGGCCGGCCCGGAGCAGGGCCCGCCTCCCCGCAGGATTGGAGGCCTGCGGCCCCGCGTGAGCACCAAGAGGTCGGCGGGAAGCCCTGCTCCGGTCTCCAGTCTCTCTGCTGGCTCCGCCCATGCTGCGTCTCAGTGCTGCGAGTAGCAGGCCGCTTTCCGCGGTTGTTTCCTTGCTTTTTCAAAACTCGGAGCAAGGACCCGGCATCCCCTTCAACTCACGTTCGCCCAGAGCTCTGGCGGGGAAGCTGGTACCATTCCCTTTCTCCAGTCCACCCAGAGCTTGAGCCGGGCAGTAAGTCTCGGAACGCGGGCGGGCTTCACGGTGGGTCGGGCGGCCTGCCCCAGGGTCTGGGGCTGCAGAGAGGGAAGCGAAGCGGGTGCTGGGCCGCGCTGAGCTCATCTGCCGGCCTCACTCCGTGTTCTGGCTGGTTTTCAGGCCTCTGGGTGTCGGTTTTCCCCCCGGAAGCTCTTGTTGAACACTTTTCATCACAGCCCCAGGAAGAAATCCAGAAGCAGAAGGGACACCTGGGAACTGACCAGGAGAAGAGAATGCCTCTTCTCTCTGGGAAGGTGAACTAGGGATCCACGCCCAGGATGTGCATTCTTCAGTCAGTCTCATTTCAGGTCTCAAGTTCTGATGCCCCCAAATTTTTACTCTTCTTAAAGTTGTTCTTCGGAGGCTTTAGGTTTAATATTAGCAAGTATGTGCTGAACACCAGTATATATAAAGTACTGGTCAAGAGGCAACACCACAAAACTTTTTCCTACTTTAGGCTTAGTTCACCATCTAACTTCCCGGCCTCCCTTGTGTTCCTGTTGGGAGAAGGGCAGGTTGGCTTTGCTCTACCTGGGGCATTGCTGCTAGATAAATGATAGCAAGGCATTGACTGAAAATAAGTGAAGGAGAGAAAATCTATTAAAAGGAACAGAAACTTTCTCATTCTGAAGATGGGGAGATGGTACAACAAAAACTTTATACTAACTTTCGTTCAAAAGCACTCAATACTTTACAAAATTCTTCGGAAATACAGGATTGCAGAGTTGCCTTCACTTTCAAATTAGTTTCAGGCATATATGCCGTCCTCTGCCCCTAAGAAAGTTGCACTTATAATGTAAAAATCTCATTGTGAAATTCACTGACCTGTGCACAATTATAATGAATTGATTAAAGTCATGTGACTGCACTGTGAGGTCTGTGCTTTTTCTGTTGTCGGTGCCATGTTAACCTCGCAGGCAGAGCAGTCTCCACTTTCGTGAGGGTGGCAAAGGGACAGGATAATGAAAAATCGGAAGGAGCTGAAAGAGGAGTATGTCAGCCTGAAGCTGCCCAGTGGCCTAGTGCGCTGCTAAATTATAAATGCACGAAAATCTCAAGCTTCTTTAACAAACTGACTGTGTCATTTGCTGTTTGGTGATGATGTATATTGCCATCTTTTGTATTTTTTGGGTCCAAAGCTGTATTCTTTCCTAGTGACCCAAGACCTCATTTCTGACACTGCATTCTCAGTGAAAGGAGCATGTAAAATTTATTTCTGTCATTGGAAATTATTAACTTCATTTTTAAGTTATTACTAGGTATTACAGACCCCGAAATGAATTTTGGAATGTTGAATTAAGTTCAACAGGCTTGTTTTTAAAATACCAGTACCTCTTAGATTGCACTATTATAATGAATGTGAATCTTCAGTTTGAATATATGAGGATTTTCCCAAACCCAGTTGACTCCAGAATCCTAATTTCTAGAAACCTGGTAAAATTCCCCATAGAAGACATTTTGAGAAGTGTATTTTAACTACATTTTTTTTGTTACTGATGTTTTTATTTTTAAACACTGACTTCACTCACCCTTTCTGCCAGCAGAAGTAATGCCACCAAGAAGAAATGAGAAATACAAACTTCCTGTTCCACTTCCAGAAGGCAAGGTTCTGGATGATGTGGAAGGAAATAAATGGGTGCTAGGCAAGAAGATTGGTTCTGGAGGATTTGGATTGATATATTTAGGTAAAGTATAATTATAAATTACCTTATATTCTTATATATGTGACTGTAATATTTTGAAATTACAGATGTGAAATAAAATAGAATAAATGTGCTTTATTAAGTAATATGAAGATGGTAAATGTTTAGTAGAATTTCTAGTTTCAAGACATGACTGGCCTCACTCCTTGTCCATTTTTTTCTGAATGACTCTTCGGAGTGTTTTCAGTACATAACTACACAGGCTGCCAGACAAAAATGTTAACGTTCTTTTTTGAGAGTGTGCTTTCCTGGAAACATTGTTTTACAGCCCTGAAACCACACCTGCATAAATACAAACACTTCCTATTTGTGACTTTTAATCATTAATATTTAAGTTTTAGTAATTTCTTAGTCTCTACTAGAGCAGCGACCCTGACCTTTTTGGCACCAGGGACTGGTTTTGTGGAAGACAGTTTTTCCACAGACCAGCATCAGAGGATGGTTTTGGGTGATTAAGTGCATTACGTTCAAACTCATCTCCTGCTGTATGATCCGGTCCCTAGCAGGCCGAGACCTGTACTCCAGGGTCTGGAGGTTGGGGACCCCTGCCTCCAGAATGGAGAATGGAGCCTTGATAGCTCAATGGAATGAATTAACCTCTCTCCTGTGTATCTAGAGTGGTACTCAATATGTGCTATCTTCGGAAGAATTGAGAAAATAGACACTCAGTTTTATTTTCTGTATTCTTTGTTATATGGAATCTTAGTTGAGTATACTTGTACACTACACTTAAAAATGTTTAAGTTACACTAAATTTAAAAGGGTCATTTAGGGCTACCTTAAAATCTGCAGTTTAATGATCAGGGGATATCCATTATAAGACTGGATTTAATGGATAAAATAAGATAAACAATAGTGATTAAAAAATTACCCTCAAGGATAAATTCCCCTAAATGTATTGACTCATTACATCAGTTTCTGTAGGAGTTTTAAAAAGTTGGTAAAAGACCTCTAATGCAGACATCTTGGGTTCCTCATTAAACATTTTAAACTGCGGGGTAGGAAGGACTTTCCCTCTACCCTCTATAGCTGGGTTTATGAAGTGAGCTGACAATAGGTAGATTAACAGGAGAAAAGGTGTACAAATTTATTAATTTTTAAAAAAGATTTGAGTGTATACTAACCTGTGCACAATTATAACTAATTGATTAAAGTCATGTGACTGCACTGTGGAGTCTATCCTTCTGTTGTTGGTGGTACCACATTAATCTCTCAGGAAAGGCAGTTTTTGCTTGAGTGAGAGTGGGGAAGGGACAGGGTATAGAGCAACCCAAAGAGCTGAAACATGGATCAGTTGCTTCTTGCATGTCCCCAACCAGGTACCTGGTCCACAGCCCAGGATTGTGACCTGACCAGGAATAGAACTGACAACTTTTCGGCTTGCAGGATGACATACAACCCACTGAGCCACACCAGTCAGGGCCAAATTTATTAATTTCTGATGTTACATGCATGGGCTATTACAGAAAAAAGTAAATATCTCCCAAAGTGGTGAGATTTGAGAACTTATATACTATCTTAGTAGGGGAACAAGAGAAGGGATGTAGGCCACTTAAGGGAGAGTAAATAATTTTTAGGAAAGATGAATGGGCCCTTAGGAGAATAGATGGGGGGGTATGGCTGTTGTGACAAAGTTAGGGAGTGGTGTCAACTTCTGTTCTCCAGTGGTGAGAGTCAGTGTCACCTACCTTATAAAATTCCCCTGGAGGAGATTTATGATACGTTGAGGTTGCATTGGGAATATCTGTGTGTAGGAAACGAATGGGAGTTCAGAGAAAGCCTCTCCCTGCAGTAGCTATTTTTCAAATCCTTTTGGCTTACAATACAATTAAACTTTGGATAACATTGGCTTGAACTGTGTGGATCCACTTATATGGGAAATTTTTTCAATAAATATTGTAAATGTCTATTCTCTTCCTTAGAATTTTCTTGACAACATTTTTCTTGGACCTCACGCCTTATCAGACATACTTTTAGTTTTCTGTTTGAATTATTTGAATAATTTCAAAAACTATAGAAAAGTATTGATTATAATGATCTTATTCTCTTTTTAAGTGGAAATATATGTGAGGATATGTATTTAAATTTAAGTGCATGTTTAAAATGAATTTGACTATATACCATATATAGGTATATTTGTACAGTCAGTACTTGTGTGGTGAAAAGGAATTTATTTGCTCAGGGATATGATTTGTCTTTTTTCAAATACAGAAAAATCTTTGCTTCTTTCAATCTAAGAGCATGCCACATTTTTAATTTATTTTTCTCATTTACCAAACAATATTTGTTGTATAATTTTCAAGGTTCCATATGTGTGCAATTCCTTCTAGTGTCTGAATTTTAGAACCTGGATCCTGGGAATATTAGCAAATGAACACTATTGGAGAAAGACCATCAAGAAAAGTATAGTTATTTGAGGAAAAGGCTCCATGCATGCTTCAGAATCTGTAGTAAATCTGTGTGTTCCAAATGTTATCATTGTTCCAGATGATGGCATAAGTGGCTCTCATAAATCATAGAATCTGCTTTTTAGTGAGATGCCATCAGCAATAATTTCAGTAAACGGGTTTGTATTGATTATTTTCAAAGCTATATAAACAAATCCGTAGGAAATTATATCATGCTTTTGCATTTTACCATGGTTCTCATCACTTCTGGACATAAATGAAGAAGCAGGTAAATCCAGGTTTTCCTTAATACCTTGTGTCCAGCTGCATTCATTTCTGGTATTCTTTCCAGATGCACTGTTTTGGCAGACACTGCTGCCTAAGGCCAGGGAGCAACGAGCCTCTGTGTCTAACTCATTGTACATGTACAGCTGTCCTCTACCTTTTAGATCAATAGCTAAGACTTTTCAGCGATCAGCAAGGGCAGAGAAGTTTATGTACTCTTGACTTGAAGAGATAATGTGCCTGCAGCAGTAACAGTAACAGTTATAAGAGGGAAAAGAAAAGTTTGAATACAAGAACAGAAAGTCAAAGTTCTTTTTTTGTCTATGAAAAGAGAGAAAGAAAGAAGAAAGGAAACTGGTTTAGGGGATGGGAGAAATTGCTGTCATTTTAGTATAAAATAAGTGGGAAAGTTTATCAAACTCCAGGGAAGGAGAGAGAACTGAGTTTGAATTCTACTTTCATAGAATTGCATAAATAAGGGCGTGGGTTTTGGTGTATGGCAAATCTGGGTTAAATTCTGACCTTACTAAGCCACTTAAAAACTGTGTGACTTTGAGTCACAAGTCTTTGTTTCTGTTTTGTATAATTGGGATAATAATAAATGTGAAGATCGAGATAATGTTTTTGAAGAATTTAGAATTTGTTAAGCCCTTAAATGTAACGTATTTATTTATTTAGAGTTTCCCATCCTCAATGATAATTGAACTCTGGGTTCAGTGTCTGGTGCCACAGGTAATTAGGATAGTGTCAGAGCATCTGTGGGAGGGACTTTCCATGCATCCTGCCAAGGATTGTGATAGATTTAGCTACTGGTGTGGCATAACTAGGAACATAGATAGTGTCAGTGGGAGACTATGACATTTTACTCACTAACCACTGTCTTTTTTTCCCCCTTACGGTTTACAGTGGTGGCCATGATGGCACAGTGGAGGGTTCTCATTTAAGCTGTCTTATCTGCTCTATATGGGAAAGATAATGGGTTTCTGAAGTTAGTCAAAATCTGCCAGAAAAACAAAATTATTGGTAATAAACTTCAGCTAAATTCCTTTGAAGACTTATATGAGAAAGTAGAAATGCTTTATCTGTGGAAGTTTTAGTTTTTTGAAGTTGGGTATAGTGATGACTATTCAGCAGCTTTAGAATATCAAGCACCAAGTAGGTGTTCAAGAGTTATTTGCCTGAGAGGTTGAGATGTTTAACCCATACAGGTCAGTTTGCTTTATTCGCTTCCATAATATAGATGCCACTTTTAATTCCCTGTAATCTCAGAGTCACAAGAAAAGCTGGGACAAATTAAAATCTGCATGTCATCTCAAAGAGCTTATGTATGCTTTATAGATAGTAAATCAATAGCATCTTTTATGAAGAAGAATACATTACTGTAACTAAAATTAACTGTGGTGAGGCCTCAAGACTGAGTCATTTATGCACAGCTAAGTGTTTAGACTTCATTTAAGTGATTGTCATTACATTTTTTTGGTCATGCTCCCCTATTAAGTTAATTTTGATCTTTAGAAACATAGAAGAAATCTTTTTTGAGGGGGAGAAAAGTGGATAGGAATACTAGGATTTTTAGAAGTTGTGAAAATTTAACTCACTTATTTGATTGACTTCTACTTATGAAGAAGTAAGAAAAAGACTATTTATGCCAATGTATTTTTTATTTATTTTACTTTTTAGTCAGCTGTAATAGGTTGATTTTTATAGTAGGAAGAATAATGTTCACAAAAACCTAATGATAAACTATCAATAAAGTATGGTTATTGGAACCCGTATTGCATTATTGTTCTTTGCTGAATGAAATGTTTTGGCAGTGTTCTACAGAGAAGGCTTTGAGATAAGCAGTTCATCTTATCTAACATAATGCAGCATTATTGTGCCACTTCACCTGTCACTAGGACATTTTGCAAATGATACTGTGGGGGTGAAAAGAAGAAAGAGAGAAGTCTGAAATTAGGATAACTTGCATTAGAAAGCATATGATAAGTTAGTTCACAGATGAAGGTATAGGGAGATAACAGATGATATAAACTCAAAAAAGGAAGGGATCACTTGGATTTGTGAATTTTATATCCTTATTGGGCTGATAGATAAGAAATAAAAGTTTCTAGAAGTTGTATTTTAATTTTGTATGTGCTATCCATAGGCTGTTAAGTTTGAGTTTTTAAAGAGAGAGCACTGTTCATTTACCTATCACTTAAGGAATCTTAAGTATTTACGAGAGTTTGGCTTCTTTCTATAAAAAAGGGAGAGTTTTTTTAAGGTGTAGCCTTTGCTTGTCATTTTCATTTTTTCAAGTGTCCAACCTTTTTAACATTTATATTATGGTTTTCATTTTCAACAATTTTGCTGTTAAAACTCTTTTTGCCTCAGGGAAGGTATACAAACTCTTCTGCTCTTCAGTGGTTATAGATGTCTGTTCCACTGCACCCATTACTATTTTTTAACTGTTTACAGTGGTCAGGGTTTTAAAATGTGAAACCTACTGCTATAGGGAAATGTCTTCCTCATGAAATGAACTCGCATCTATTGCCACATGATAAAAGAGTTCTCAGCTTTTGAGAGCTTCTGGCTTCCTTATGAAATATGGATAGACTTTTCCTTCTGAAGTGTTTTAGGGTATTTTCTTTAGATACAGAAGAAGAGGAGTAAATTGTGGGAGGTATGGTCCTTCTTTAAGATGGGAATATCTGTGTTTATAAAATAAATGAGAAGTGAAATTCCAAAGCTCTGAATGGGAGAATTCACTAGAAATTAGCTATTTGGATGATGACAGTTTGTCCACCACTTACACTTAACAATGGTACAAAAGTGTTTATGGATTTTCTATTGCTTAGGTACTTGGTTTTGTAATTCACGCTTCTTCAGAATGTTTGTTCCTTATAACTCCATTACATGGACTGAGTGCACTTTACAGTAGTCTAAGTGGAAGAGTATTTTAGGAGAAAAGACAGAAAATACAGCAATTATTCCAAGACAATTGTTGAAGATTTCTATTGTTTCTTTTAAAAGGATGACCTTCAATTAGTCAGGTAAGCTTTTCTTTTCGAGCATCTCCAACCAAGTAATACTTAAGGAAAAAGATTGCGTAGAAAGACATCCATTGAAGGCCAGAAACATCTACAGATGCAATGTGATCCCAAGCAATGAAGCATGTGGCCCTTCATTGGCATTATATGATAACAGGAGGGTCTTCTGGCAGAAGAGCTGACTTTTGCTGCGTTCTGCATGCTGCCCTCCAAACCCATCTTTGATTGGCACCTATGCCCTATTGAAACTGGCATCACACCTTCTGAATGGGCACGGAGCCAGGCTAGCAGATGGGTATGGGCAAAAGCCTGCCAGAAACCCAGTATGTGCATCAAGTTTCAGTATCAGGGGCCCAAACTTCCATCCAGGGATATAAAAACTGCAGTCTGTTGAGAGCTTTTTGTGCTTAAGGTTAAAGGACATGCCATTTCTACTCTAGCTTAGAGGTTGATTAATTTTGAAAGTCAAACAGGAGCTCCTGTGGCTGTGTCAGGCAAAATTCTATCTGTGGTGAATGAGAATTACTACTTCATGTAGGGAAGAGAAAGTATTGTAATGAAGTTTCCGATGAGAGTTACTCTCCTGCAAGTGCCTCCAGCACTTAAGCAGCATGCATTCAGTGGAGATGAATATTTCTGTTCTCCAGCAGAGCCAGGTGCAATCAAAGCCAGATCTTCAACCTGCTGCAGTAAAGAACCCTAAATTTAGAAAGGGCAGGCAAAGTTTGTAAGAACTCCTTGGTGGCAGCTTTCACCATGAACTGATGAGGCTTCACAAAAGTGTATAAAGGAGATGAAGGAAAAACTCCAAATAAAAACCCTTCAGGATACTTTAGCCTGAAACAGAAAGATCTTCAACAAACCAAAGGAATAGTTTAGTCCTTTCTCCCCAGTGCAGAAATTCTGCTGAATTTTGTATCAATAAAAACTTAGTTTACCAAAATGTTAGAACCAACTTAATGCATAAGTAACAAAGCTTCCTATTCTAACATTTATTTCATTGCATGTCTATCATGTATATAAACTTCACTTCTTGAATAATGGATTTTGCATAAAATTGAGTTCTAAATACCATATTCCTTATGATCGTCTCACACCAACTACAGAACTAGGCAAAAAAAAAAAAAAAAAGGCATCATTCCTTGTGATCACTTCACTTATATCCCCTAAATGCTCTTAAATTTACAGGAATGCCTGTAAGACCAGCTGTGGCCAAGAGAGGCTTTTCCTAATCGCCTTATAGCCATTGCTTTTTCTTCTCCACTGTGTAAACTTTATCTATGGAACAGATTCCATGAGACCGTTGTGAATACTTCAACGTATTCAAAACATACAACTGCCACAAATTAAACTACTAAAACTAAAGCTGGTGCATTGCAACTGCCAAGTAAAACTGGCACGTCCCTCTGTCAGACTGCGGGAGAGTGTGCCATACAGGCCTCAGAAAACACAATTCATCCAGAAGCACTCTTGTCACTTGCTCTGATATTAAACCAGAGAAAGTGACATTAATTAAAGAAGTGACATGAGCCAACAAAGGCAATGAAATTCAAAGCTTTGGCTCATGTGCAGACCTTAATCCAACTTGCTCTGCTTAGGTATTGTGGCCATTTCTGGGAGTAGTATGGTTACTCACCCCCCACCGCCTTGTCTTTCCATGCTGAGACATCGTTTTCAAGCAACTGAAATTTCATAGCCAGGGTTGGACTAGCCAGTTGGTGCACTGGTAGTCATTGCGGGGTTTCCCAAAATGGTAGTGTGATGGCATGTGATGCACTTACTGCGCTTGGTAACTGCATGAGATGAACAGTTGGAGGCAGAGGAGAGTTGGTCTAACAGAAAGACAAGCGAAGAGTGCCTAGGTGTGGTAGACTGGGAGTGAGGGGAGTCTGCTGCTAGGACCAGGTCTGAAAAGGAATGGCTGGGGGGCCTTAGGAAAACTCTCACATGCCAAAGAGGCAAGCAGGAGATAGCCACAACTTTTCCTTCTCTTTGTTCCCATAGTGTGCTCTCTCCCGGTGCTCATCTTGCTGTTTCATATGATTATTACTTGTATACTGTCTTATTCACCCTCTCCCCGCGCCCTCACCAACATTAGATTGTAAACTCCTGGTAGGCATTCTCGGGGTGCTTAAACAAGGCCTTTCATATGATCGTTTTCTAAAAATGATTGGTTAAATTAACTTTAGTATGAGTTTGTTATGGAAAAATAGTTTTCCCAACAACTATCTGAGATAAAATTTTGTGCTGTAACACATGTTGTGGGGATAAGACACTGTACTTTCAGATTTACAGACACTATTTAAAGAATTGGGGGAACTTTAAAGGGGGAACGAGACATATGTTTATTCTCCTATAACATAAAAATATGTTAGCATATTTTTAGGATACAAGAAGCCATGTACTTATGCCATAGATTATAGAATTTACTGGGAAAAGCCTACTTTGCTCATGCATAGTGTAGGGAGAGGTAAAGAAATGGATATTGTATTAAGACTAAACAGTTTTGTGTGTGGATTAAAACAGTTCCGCTGAGTAGCACTTACTTGAAATAGACCTGATAGCAAGTATGAACTGGTGCTGTGGAAAGGGATGGTGTTTGTTGTTGAATGAATTGACTTGTAGACATGTAACATGCATAAGAAATCCACTTTTCACAGAATGTAAACACAACTTTAATGGAAAATAAATTATTGGAATTTCTTTTAAGTGAATGACAGGTTTGATTAAGAGTTTTGTACATAGTCAGGAGCTTTTGTTATGGTTGCTGGGCATAAGTATTTTATAGTGGAGATCAGGAATTTTTTTATCCATGTAATTAGTCATGAGGTTTAATGTACATTTTTCATATCAGGCAGACAATTGCTTCAAAGAGACAGCAGTACTGCAAAGGAGCAAGAAAAGAAGGCCAAAGTTGACACACACAGAGGGAAAACAGTGTAGAAAAAAATCAACACATTTTGCAAAATCAATCATTGAAAATGTGTCAGTGTTCAGGAGACTGCCTTTAATTTGCAATCCAAGTGAAAAAGAGTATTTAAATCTGAGAGGCAGTATTATTGAGCCCAGCATGCCTGCTACCACTTGTTTGACTAGCTCAGAATAGAACACTGAGAGATGAGGGCTCAAAGTTAAATGAACATTTATACATTTTAAAATCAAATGAAAGATTCAAAGTATATTCATGTATTAAAATTTTTTTCCAGAACCCTAAATTTAATCAGCTGGAATTACTTTTAAAGTGTTATTCTATTTAACATTTGGGAATGATGAATTTGCCTTTTAATAGGGATGCTGCATTTTATCATGAAGATGAAACAAACTGTCTTTTGTTAATTATTCCCCAGAGACACTGCCATTTTTCTTTTCTCTCTGTGCTTAGCGTGGAGTAAAGGCAGCTTCCGCGAATTTGTTTCGAGCAAGAGCAATTGGAAGCTACAACATGTGTGAAAGAGGCTCATAGAGAGCATAGCCTCCATTAGAGGTGTTCTGAGTGCCAGTTAATGAAATTCTTGTAGGTAATGTTACCAAAGCTTCACTGAGGGGGCCATGAGCACAGAGCATAGAAAAGTAAAAAGAAGAAAGAGAGCATTTCTGATGGAGAGTAGCTGAAGGGTCCTATGTGTCTGTGGTGTTTGATACCTACGAGGGGCAGTTCTTGTCTTTTTTTTTTTTTTTGTTATTAAGGAAATCTCATCATCTACTACTAAAATCTTTTACTAGTGTGTGCCAAGCTCTGTGTTAAATGCTTTACATGCATTATTTCACTTAATTCTCCCAACATCTTAACATGGAAGACATTGAGGCCTTGGGAGATTGCCTCCATGCCACAGCTTTAATAATTGTCTTCACCTATATTTGAAGTTGGGTTTCTTTGCTCTACTGATTGATGTCCTTTGTGAAGAACACTGTGAATTAATCATGGCTAGAGGAAATAGTGGTAAATGACATGCTTATGACATGCTCATTTCTAAAATAACAGTGAAGTATCTAATTGATAGTATTGGCAACTGATTTAAGAAATCTGTTAGTGACGATGCTAATGATGTCTTTTTCATTCAGATTGACAACTCGAGGTGTAGAACATCAGTGATATGTTTTTAATTTTATTATGTTCACAAAAATCTGTGAAAGAACATCTGATATTTATAGTAAGTCTAATATTAAGAACTGGGAAAATATATTAAAAATGTAGGGTGCCTAGATCAAATAATATTTTTATGAAAAGTGAGAATAGGCAACCAATAGTACATACAAATTGATGGGAAAAATTTGATGGATTGCCCTGGTTTTTTGAAAATGGATGAATGTGTATTTTATATGGATTTTGTGTATTTGTTTTGAGTCTAATAAGCAAGAGGGAGAACAAAAGAGGTCTCTTTAAATCTCTGATACAATTTTCATAAGCATCATGTAAAAATAGATGTTTTTACAAATACTGAATTATTCTTGATCATGTCTTTTTTATTGGATAATAATTTAAAGCTGCATTCTTTAGAAATCTAGGTTTTTCACAAAGTAAAACAAACAATATTTAAAGTGGAATCCTGATAAACAGAACATTTTCTTACAGAATTTGTTCAGATACCAAAATATTTTATTTATAGTAGAAGTATAGTTTTTAAAAATTATTCAGTTCTTTCAAGATATTATACCATGGTAATGATCTATTACATACCTATACATGATTTTATGAAAAACATGACATTTCATGTAGAGGCAAATTTTTAGGGTTTTTTTTTTATTTTCATCCAAGGACATGCTCATTGATTTTAGAGAGGGGAGTGGAAGGAGAGGAGGGGGAGAGAGAAGGGAGAGAAACATCAGTGTGAGAGAAATATCCATCAACTGCCTCTTGCATGTGTCCTGACAGGGGGGCCGAACCTGCAACCTAGGCACGTACCTGGACTGGGAATCAAACCCGGGATCTTCAGTCCATGGGATGATGCTCTGTGACTGAACCATACCAGTGCGGGCGTAGGTGTTTTTAATGGAGAAGAGATATTTATTAGCTATTGCAGTGCTAATTGTTATGCTAGAATATTTTTTGGTCTATATACATAGGAAGAAAAAGAATGAAAAAACTATCATATTACATTAGAACATGTGTTTTTGAACAATTATGGTGATATGGGGTTACAGTTTCAATTTCTGGAGAATGTGAAGAAAACTTATTATATTAATACTTGATTTTTTTTTTATTAAAAGACTATGTGTTGTAAGTCTAACGTAGATCTCCAGGGTCAAATGTGAGTATTACAATTGAGATAGAGTATTACTTATGTAGAACCCTCTATCTTACAATTTGTTAGGATGGTAGGAGGAAAAATAGTAAAAATTGCTACATTCTCGCAGTACATTTCTAGAAAAAGTGAGAAGAAATCAAAACAAAATTGTGTATCTAATGGGCAAATGTTGCTGTGCGATACCAGGGGAAGACAAAAATTGTATAGACTTCTATGATTTCAGAATTTCTATTCCAGCAACTGGAGAACAGACATGTCCGTTCCAAAATTAACCAGTTTAATGTAAATTGAATGCATTATGACATCTCTATAAAAATATTTTTATTGGGGGAAAAATTTTTAAGTTCCTCTGACCCTGAAAATCTGGGAGATCCTGAAAGCTGGTGAGAGGTACAGAAACGTGGGAACAGGCAATAAGGAGAGAGTTGACTGACCTGTGCAGAGTTAGCTGTGCTGTGAATGAGAAAGCAAACTGTCACAGAAAAATGACAGAAAGAGATCATCAAGAAAGGAAGATAACACTGTATTATCTGTTTATGTAGTATATCTTTGGATAATAAGAATATCACAGGAAAAGTTAAGGACCTGCAAAATAGAGACCATAATGAGAGTTGTAAGAGAGATTTCTCGTATTTGAAACCTAACTTTAGCATGAATATTAGAAAGTGTTTCCAAAAAGTGAGGGTGGGGCCGAAGTTCTTATGTAGTGGGCTTTTAAACTTAAAATACAGAATTTAATTATATCATTTCAGAAAGGGCAGTCAAGAACTACTTCAGCCTTTAACTCATAGACTGAAAAGAGAAAAAGTTTATGATAACTAAGAGAAATATGGCTGTTATTTCACTATACTATCTATCCTGACTGAATGTTTCTTAAGAGATAGAAGGAAACACTTGAGGTCTTAGGAAAACTGAAATGATTTTATAACAGATTACCACAAAGACAAAGTAGACTTGAAAGTGTGTAATGGAAAGAGATTTAAAAGAGATGATGAATTAAATTGTTAAGAAAAGATGTGATGATACAAAGTAAAAACAGGTTAGTAAAAATTATGGTTTTGAACCTCGAATTTTATGATGCAATTCACATTTTTAAAGTATATTAATGAGCTATGTTTAGTAATTATAGGGATAAAAGTTAAACAAAAAAGTTAAGTTCCACATCAACCCTTCAGGCAAGCTGAAAACATATTTAACTAGTAATACTAATAATGAAAACATCTGAATTAGAGTATATCACTTTTAAGAGTATCTGAGAAATAGATAAATAGATCGAAAGATTGTCTATTATAAAGTGAAATAAAATATGTAACATGTACCACAGTATATAATCGATGAAGGAAGAGCAAAGAAGGATAATGATAACGTAAATTTGTAGAGCACTGGATTACAATGCAATTGCCAGTTACTACATTAATAAAAACAGTTTAAAATCCTGTTAAAGTGTTGGTAGAAATCCCATAGTTAGTTACCAAAAAAGATATACTTAAAACAATAAAGACAATAAATGCTCAAGATTTTTCATGCACCTGTAGAAGTAAAATAAGCAGTTTTTAAAAATTGTTCTACAAAGAAGGATATAATGGCAAAAGTTTAGTAAAGCCAAGTAAGATTATGATGATAGAATTCAATGTGACTGGATTGATATTGCTTATTTTTATGCCTAAAGAGAGGCAAGGAAAGAAAATACAGCATTCAATAAGAAATACTACAAATATATGATAACGAGATTGATATGCATGCACTCAGAAAATGATGACTCAGTCACCAGCAGCCTTGGCTCACACTGGCCTCTGTGGAACTCAGGCATATAGGGGGAGGGGCTCTGGCCCTTCCACCCGTGTTCTTTTTTTAAAAAAACATTTTATTTATTTATCTTTAGAGGGGAAGGGAAGGAGAGAGGGAGAGAAACATCAATGTATGGTTGCCTGTTGTGTGTCCCTTGCTGGGAACTGGCCCGCACCCCAGGCATGTGCCCTGACTGGGAATTGAACCGTGATCTCTTGGTTCATAGGCCCGTACTCAATCCACTGAGCTACACCAGCCAGGGCTCCACCCATCTTCTACCTGAGCATTTCTTTGATCTGTTCCAGGAAACATTCCCTTACTGAAATCGGTTGAAGATAACTGATTGTGCTATAAAAATCAATGAAGTACATAGTTGAATATTTAAGAAGAAATAACTTATATTTGGTGGGGCTTTTATAGCATTATGGTGAATAAGTTTCCCCCTCCCAACTACACAAGAACTACACAGAAATGAAGATCACATGGAGGGTTAGCAACAAGGGAATGAGAGGAGGAGAGAGGGGGAAAAGGTACAGAGAATAAGTAGCATAGATGGTAGGTAGAAAATAGACAGGGGGAGGGCAAGAATAGTGTGAGAAATGTAGAAGCTAAAGAACTTATGACACATGGACATGAACTAAAGGAGAGAATGTGGGTGGGAGGGAGTGTGAAGGGTGGAGGGGAATGATGGGGGAGAAATGGGACAACTGTAATAGCATAATCAATAAAATAAATAAATAAATAAATAAAATTAGATGTGTGGTGATTTAGTAAATGTAAAAACAAGAATTTTTCTATGTCTTAGTTTTGGAATCCTTTGTTGGAAATAAGTAACAAGATCATCTTGCCTGTTCTGTGTTTCTCTTTATCACCTGTACTCTCTCTCCAGTTTCTACATAGTCAGATTGAGTCAGATTGTGTTGAAGTCTACCTTCCCCATGAAGCCTACTGTTTTCCTTTTTGCATTTTCTGCCAAAGTTTTACATGATGTGTTTTTCAACAATATTTTTGCCTCTCTTTTATCACTAAGCATATTCTGCTTTGTATCAGGATTATGTATTGGTTGTATCTTTTGTGTTAATATTTTAAAAAATTAATATAGAGAAAAATTGACTTTGTGTGTATACATTTCTATGAATTTTAACACATGACAACAATGAGGATACAAAACAAATTCATTGCTCCTAATATCTTCTTCATACCATGTCTTTGTAGTACACTTTTTCTTTGCTCCTAACCACTGGCAATTGTGATCTGTTGTTCTCCATCACTGCAGTTCTGTATTTTTAAGAATGTACAGAATTCTTGCAAATGGAATTGTATAGTATGTAACATTTTGAGGTTGGGTTTTTTAAATTAGCATAATGCCTTAGAGATTCATCCAAGTTGTTGTGCACATCAGTAGTTCATTTCTTTTTATTGCCAAGTAGAGGTACATTGTATGCATGTATTGGCTTGTTTCTTGTGCCATTAAAGGGCATTTGGGTAGTGTGATTTCTCCTGTTTTGTTCTTTTTAACAATTATATTAGCTCTTTCTAAATTCCTGCCTTTCCATGTATATTTTATAATCCATTTATATTTAGAGAAAAAAGCTTGCTGAGGTTTTGATTGAGTTAAATCTATAGGTAAATTTGGAGAGATATGACATTTTTACTATGTTGAGTTTTCTAATCCATGAATACAGTATGTTTCTCCATTTCTTTAGGTCTTGTTTTTTTTCTTTAGTATTTTGTAGTTTTTAGTATATTGGCTCTGTATGTGCATTGTTAGCTATACATGTAAAATTTCTTTTTAAATTTTTGGTGGTCTTGAAAATGTTAATTGCTTTTGTAATTTTGGTGTCTAACTACATTATTACTATATAGAAATAAAATTGGTTTTTGCATGTTGACCTTATGTCAAATGATCTTGGTAAATTTAATTATTCTAGGATTTGGGGAGGATGCCAGGTTATTTGGAATTTTTTAAACATACTGACAGTAATGTCATCTGCAAATAGGGATCATTATATTTCTTCCTTTTGATCTGTATGTCTTTCATTTATTTTTCTTGACTCATTGCAGTGGCCACGACTTCCAGTACTTATTGAATAGGAATGGTAAGAGTGCACATCCTTGACTTGTTCCCAGTTTTAGGGAGAAAGCATTCAATCCCTAATTATTTAGTATGATATCAGCTATAGGTTTTTGATAGATATTCTTTGTCAAGTTAAGGAAGCTTTTCCCTAGTATACTGAAAGTCTTTATCAAGAATAGGTATTGAACTTTGTCAAATGCTTTTTCTTTCTTTCTTTTTTAATTGAATATATCAGGGTGACATTGGTTTGCAAAAACAAACAGGTTTCAAGTTTGCAACTAAGTAAAACATCATCTGCACACTGCATACTGTACCCATCACATCAAGCCAAGTCCCTTTCCATCCTGGTTGCCCCTTCCTTTGCCCGTCTCCACCTATTCCCACCTGCTTTCCCTCTGGCTATCACCACTCTTTGTCTATATCTTTGTGTAAAGACGGTGTAACTACAAAAAATATGTATATATGTATATATGTGTGTGTATATATATAAAAATTATATATACACACACACATAAAATTTTTTTGCTTAATCCCTTCATCTTATTTCATCCAGTCCCCCAAGCCCCTGCCCTCTGATAGCTATCACTCTGTTTTCTGTGTTCATGCCTCTGTTTTTATTTTGTTCATCAGTTTGTTGTTGTTGTTCATTAGATTCCACACATAAGTGAGAGCATATGGTGTTTGTCATTCTCTGACTGGCTTATTTCACTTAGCATAATGTTCTCCAGGTCCAGCCATGGTGTCACAAAAGGTTAGATTTCCTTCTTTTTTATACAGCTTTTTTTAATCCTCTCATCTACTGATAGGCACTTGGACTGTTTCCAGGTCTTGACTATTGTAAATAATGCTGCAATGAACAAAGGGGTGCATATAGTCTTTCGAATTAGTGTGTCAGGTTTCTTAGGCTGTATTCCCAGAAGTGGGATTGCTGGGTCAGAAGACAGTTCCATTTTTTAATTTTTTGAGGTACCTCCATACTGTTTTCCACAGTGGCTGCATCAGTCAGCATTCCCAGAAACAGGGCACAAGGGTTCTCTTTTCTCCACATCCTTGCCAGCTTTGTTGTTTGTTGTTTTATTGATGATAGCCATTCTGACAGGTGTGAGATAATATCTCATTGTGGTTTCAATTTGTGTCTCTGTTGATTAGTGATGTTGAACATTTTTTCATGTATCTATTGGCCATTTGTCCTCGTTGGAGAAGTGTCAGTTAAGGTCTATTTCTTGATTGGATTGTTTGTCTTTCTGGTGTTAAGTTGTATAAGTTCTTTATATATTTTGTAAATTAACCCCTTTTCAGATGTATCACTGGTGACTGTATTCTTTGAACTGTGTTCCCTTTTCATTTTGTTGATGGTTTCTTTTGCTGTGCAGAAACTTTTTAGTTTGATATAATCCCATTTTTTGATCTTTTTAATTTTGTTTCCCTTGCCCAAGGGGATATATCAGCAAAAAATTGCTATGATAAATGTCTGAGATTATACTGACTATGTTTTCTTCTATGATTTTTATGGTTTTTAGACTTTAATTCTTCTGTCCATTTTGAGTTTATTCTTATGTATGGTTTAAGTTGGTGGTCTAGTTTCATTTTTTTTTTTTTTTTGTATGTATCTGTCCAAATCCCCAGCACCACTTATTGAAGAGACTGTCTTTACTCCATTGTATGCTCTTGCCTCCTTTGTCAAAGATTAATTGATCATAAAGGTATGGGTTTATTTCTGGGCTCTCCATTCTGTTCCTTGATCTGTTTGCCTGTTCTTATGCTAATACCATGCTGTTTTTATTACAGTGGACTTGTAGTATAGTTTGACGTTAGGTATTGTGATACCTCCAACTTTGTTTGTTCTTAAGATTGCTGAGCTTTTCAGGGTTCATTATTGATATATAAGCATGCCATTGATTTCTGAATATTAGTTTTGTAGCCCGTCACTTTGCTGAATTCATTTATCAGCTCTAGTAGTTTTTTGGTGTAATCTTTAGAGTTCTCTGTATATAGTATATGTCATCTTCAAACAATGACAGTTTTACTTCTTCCTTTTCAATTTGGATGCCTTTTATATTTTTTCTTGTCTGATTTCTGTGGCTAGGACTTCCAGTACTGTGTTGAATAAGAGTAGTGAATGCACGCATTCCTTAAGGGAGACACTTCTTTAGTTTAAATCCAGTGTTTTCTCATTGGTTTTCTGTCTGATCCTCCATCAATGAATGTAGGGTATCAAAGTCCTCTACTATTTTTGTGCTGCTTTCTATTTCCACTTTTAAATCTGTTAATATTGGCTTTATATATTTAGGTACACCCATGTTGAGTGTATAAATATTTACAATTTTATCCCTGATGAACTGATCTCTTATTATATAAATGATATAATGTCTCTGTTCCTTGTCTCATTACAGGTTTTGGTTCAAAGTCTATTTTCTTTGTGGTAAGCATAGCTTTTCTGCTTTCCTTTGGTGTCCATCTACAAAGAACATCTTTTTCATTCTTTCACTTTTAATATCTGTCTTTAAAACTGAAGTGAATCTCATGTAGGCATCACATAATTGGGTATTGTTTTTTCTTATCTATTCAGCCTTTATATGTCTATTTAGAAATTTGCTATATTCACATTTAAAGTAATTTTGATAGCTATGGACTTACTATTGTCATTTTTATAATTGTTTTTTGGATGTTTTATAGTACCTTTGTTCTTTCTTCTTTTGCTCTCCTCATTTGTGATTTAATATTTTTTTTCATGGTAAGCTTTGATTTCTTTATCTTTTGTATATCCACTATAAGTTTTTGTTTTGTAGTTATCATTCACAAAGAACATCTTATAACAATCTGTTTTAAGTTGACAACAATTCAACTGTGGACACATACAAAAGTTCTACATTTTTACCCTCTCCTTACATTTTATATATTCAAAATTTACATATTTTTGTCTGATATATTTATTAAAAATTACTATAGTCTTAAAAATACTTTTTGTCTTTTAACCTCTATACTAGCGTTATAAGAAATTTACCCACTGTATATATTAATGTGGTTTGAACTTAACCATATATTTACCTTTAGTAGTTTCATACTTCCATGTGTGGTTTTTTTTTAAATAATTCTCATCTTTCATATCAGCTTAGAACTTTTTTTAACATTTCTTGTAAGGACAGTCTAGTGGTTATGAATTCCTTCAGCTTTTGCTTGGCTAGGAAACTCTTTCTCACCATTAATTCTGAAGAACTTTGTCAGTAGAGGATTCTTGGTTGGCAATTTTGTTTTCTTTCATTTCACTCTTTTCTGTTCTGCAAGGTTTATTCTGAAAAAGCCACTGTTAGACTTATGGGGTTCTCTTGTACATAAGAAGTTGCTTTCTTGCTTGCTTACTTTCTCTTGCTGCTTTTAAGATTCTGTCCTTGTCTATAATTTTTGACTATTTAAGGATAATGTGTTAGTGTGCCTCTCTTTGGATTAATCTTGTTTGGTACTAGGCTTCCTAGATCTGGAAGTTTATTTCTTTCTCCAAGTAAGGAAGACTTCAGACCTTATTTCTTTGAGTAAACTTACCTTTTCTCTCACTTTTCTCCTTCTGGGACCTTTAAAATACAGACATTGGTCTGCTTGATAGTGTCTCATAAATCCCTTAAGCTGTATTTACTCTTTTTTTATTCTTATTTTCATTTTGTTCCTCTGATTGTGTGAAATTCACTGCCTTGTCTTTCCGTTCATGCATCCTGTTTTCCACTTGAGTCAGGCTGATCTTGAAACCCTGTATTGAACTTTTTAGTTCAGTTACTATATTTCTTGCTTTATCATTTATACTTGGTCATTTGTATTATTTTTTAATGTCTTTGTCGAAATCTCACTTTGCTTATGCATTGCTTTCCTGACCTCACTGATTTTCTTTATGACCATTATTTTGAACTATTAGGTAAGTTAATTACCTCTTTTTCACCAAGATCTATTTCTAGAGATTTATCTTCTTCTTTTGTTTGGAATGTATTTTATTATTTCTTCATCTTTTCCCTGACTCTCTTTGTTGGTTACTGCACATTAGCCACCACTCCCAGTCTTGACAGGTCTCACATAGTAAACGAACCCCATCAGCTAGCCTGGCCCAAACTCCTCATTATCTGTCAAACCTCTGTGATTATTCGAGGTGCCTTTTTTGTTTTCAGTGGAGCCAGTAGTTGAGGCTGTGCCCAGACCTGTCAGTATTGCCTAGGTGAGGATCATAGTCAGTATCTCTTATTATATGTGCATTTTTTCATTCACCTGATGTGTAGGAGTTAATCAGTGAGTTTATGAATCCCTTTCAGAGGGAATTGTTTCTCATGTGGCTATACATTCAGCGCATCCTTGGGTGGAAGGGGGCTCAGAAATCTCCTAGGTCAGCATCTTGGCTGCTCCTCCATCTTGTTAAAAATAAAAAATTTAATTCTATAAACTTACTCTCTGTACTACTTTTATTCCTTAAGTTACTCATCAAATATATAATGAATGCCTGCTAGGCTCTATTCTAGATGTTGGGACACATCTAAATAAAACAAAACATTTTTATCTTGTGAAGCTAATGTTCTGTCAGAAAAACAAGTAATAAATATGAACTTTACCTGCATCCTAGTTTCAGTGTGTTATTTCCAATGTTATTTAGTCCTATGTATTTTCTAATTTCCATTGTGATTTCTTCTTTCTAGGGACCAGGCACTATGTTCACAGACTGTGGTTTTAACAATCCTGACTTTATGGTATTTGATGAAACCTGCTCTGGGTACAAGTACAGGCAGTTTCAAACAAAGTTTTACATTAGTTGGAAAAGAATGTGTGTTCTTTAATTGTTCTGGTATTTTGTTTTATGTGGCCTCTGGTTAAAAAGTGTTACTTAGGTTTCAATTTATTTTCTTGTCTGCTTGTCTGTATAATATAAAATTGCATTAAAATGTTGCACAATTTTTGCCACTTTTTTTCTTGTAATTCTGCTGGTTTTTGATTTATATGTTATGAAGGTACGTTATTAGATGTTTTCAAGTTCATAATTTTTATCTTTCTTTTGAATAGTTTTTTATGCTTAGGTTGGACTAACTTTAATAATTCTTATTTACTGAGGTTTATGTAATTTTTAAAATATATATTCCAGCCCTTTTATGGCTAGTTTTGGCTTATTATTTTATTTTTATCCTTTTATTTTGCTTCTCTGTCACCACTAGGCTTAGTTATGTCTCATAACTAGTATGCATTTATTTGTTTTTAACAATGTTACAATTTCTTGCTTTACCTGGTGAACTTAATCTACTCAAATTTATTGTGATCACTGTCATATTTTGTCAAATCTAAGAAGTCATTAATTATGAGATACATCATTATTTTGTATATGTATGTTGAGTCTCCATTAGATGCTTAAAAATCCATAGATATCTTTCTCTTGAATCATTTCTTTTGTGGTCATGTAAGACCTATTTTATATGTAATATGTGTAATATCTAATGTTGCCTGTTAGACTATGGCGTAATACCTTAAAGATAGTCTTACAAGTGGAACCAATAGAATACTCAGTTGTTGAAGTATCTTAATGAACATTTTGTCACTAATTTATGCACCACTCTTGTGTTTGGGCTGGCTAATTAATTAATTTTGAACTTACACAAACCATTGTAAATGACAGTTAAACTTAACCTGTAATACTACCAATGTATGTGACTCAGCGACAGTGAAGACAGACAGACACCTGGGACTGAGTGTGCTGTGTGGCCCACAGCACCTGTGAGACAGCTGCAGTTATCAGATGCATTCGAATTTCAGAGATCTTAAAATGCGAAAAAAATGTGTGGCTAAAAACAGATGTGCTCAGGCATCTTAATTTATTTCCATTTTCATATTTTCTATCTGCTTTTTATATCTTTTTAAAAACTCTTCCTATTAGATTTTTTTTAGGTTTTCTTTATTCTTTTTTTCTTAACTGATTTTAAGGTTAGTGAATTTTATTTCTATTGTTTTAGTGGACACCTGTAAACTTTCAGTGTATCTTGATACAACAGATTATGAAGTTAAGAGTATCTCTCTTTTTCTCTTGGACAAATACATGGGCATTGCAACACTTTAGTCACCATGGTCCTATCTTGTACATTATTTCTGTCACCGTTTTCAGCGCCCCTTATTCTGGTATATGTGATCATTTTCTCTCAGCATATTAAAATGATGTTTTTGAATTGTTTACTTATTCTCTTGTTGCTATTCAGAAGTCTGTTGTCACTTCATCTACTTTTGTATACAATACATTCTTCTCTGTCAAGTTGCTTTTTAGAAATTAGTCTTTAATTTTCTACAGTTTGAATACAGTAGGCTGAAGTACAGATTTATTATTTATCTGTCCAGGGACTTGTGATTCTTAAATATGAGGATTCATGATGTAAAAATATTAGGAAGTTATCAGACATTCATTCAACAGTGACTAGCCTCCATTCTCTCTATTTTCTAGGTGTGGAATTTTTGTTAAAAAATTGTTTTTCTGTCACATATTCCCTGGTGTTTCACAATCTCTTCTTCATATTTTATGTCTCTTAATCTATATTTGCTGAATTCTGTATAATAATACAGATCTAATCAGATCTAATCTGGTTCAGTAGTTCTCTTTCTAGCTCAATCTAGTCTATCATTTTGTCTGTTTATTAGGTTTTGTGTAGTAATGCTATGTATCTATTATGTATATTAATATATAGAAAAGTCCATACAACATAAACACGTAGATTATCAAAAAAGTGTAACTCAAAACACTCCGTTCCCATTCAAGTCAAGGGAATAACAGATCACAAACTATGCAGCAGTCCGGAGGCTCTAACACCTCTTCCCCCCCTTGTAGTGCTAACAGCACTTTTTATTTTGCTGTTTTTTATTATAGTTATATGTATATGTGCATCCTGAACCAAACATAATTTAAGTTTATGGGTTTTAAAATTTATATAAATCAAATCACAAGTATTTGTTCTGTTTTATGCAGTTTCTTTTGCTGTACAGTATGTCTTTAAGATATATCTCTATTGCTAGTGTCTGCATTTCATTTATTTGCTTTGCTGCAATGTAGTCAAAACTGTGACTTTAATACAATTTGTTAAACATTCTACCAAAGATAGTTATTTGGGTAGCTTCCAGTATTTGCTATTGCAAATTCAGACTTACTCCCAGGTTTTCTTTTGGAATTCTAACGTATTTCCTGTTCATGGCCACTCTTTCTTAGCTCTCTGATGCCTTTCTAATCACAATCAATTTGTTCGCTCCTGTTTATATAGCATTTGCTTTGTTGATACCTTTGCTTTATTGATACCTTTGTTTGTGGTGTGTTATCATTTTAAGTAGATATTCACTCTGTAGATCCCTATGAGAAGTCTAAGTTTCTTGAGGTTATATACCTTTTGTGTGTCTTTTCTTCTGTTTTGTAATTATGGATCACTAACTTATCTTTCGCTGTGCTTTAGCTCTGGTAATCTTATGTGTCCAAAGTGTCCCTTGAAGAAGATTTGTTTTCTCTTTCTGCCAGGCGTTGTCATTGGTTTTGAGTTTTTGTACCACACTGTGGTGTAATTTTTAGCCTAAATTCCTGAAGGGAACTTTTGGAATAATTATCAGGAGACACTTTGCTTTTCCTAATACTCAGGGTCTAGGCCAAGACAAGTTTTTTTTTGTTTGTTTGTTTCTTTATGCATTTTGTGGTAGTAGATTCATTCATTTATTTATATTCTCTCTCTCTCTCTCTCTCTTTCTCTCTCTCTCTCATTTGTTCTCTCTTTCCTCTCTCCCTCCCCTCTGTCCCTCTCCCCTGTCTCCCTATCTTTTTAATGCCCCACACTCCTAAAGATGCAGCACTTTGAAAACTCTGACCTTATGTGGCCATCTCAACTTTAAATATCTTTCTTTACCTTGCAGGCCCAAGGACTTGTCCTTTTTCCAGGAGAGCTCTTCGCATTTGGGTTCTTGGTCACCCTGCCTGGGCGGCCTCCTTCAGGGGCGCAGTGGGGCCTGGATGTCAGTGCTGTGCACATCTTCCACTGGCTTTTGGATTTCCCTTTGCCTTTGGCTTCCTTACTTTTTTTTTTTTTTTGGCAGACTACCTCTGCATTTATAAGAACATTTGATTTATTTTATTCAGCACCCTGTTTATTTTTATAGAAGAAAGTTTTTAGTTTACCTAGTGCACTAGTATTATATTTTAATTTTTCTAGTTGCTGTTTAGTCTTTGGTTGCCAATGTTAGAAACACAAATGGGCAATTTTAATTCTTGTAAGTGGTACATACATGGCTTTTCTGGCTGCAGGCATGGGTAGACTAGGGCTCTCTCTCTGCCTTAACCCTACTTTCCTCAGGGCTGGATTTGGTTTTCAGACTTTATTTCCCATTTAGCTAAGGAAAATGATCACTACTATTTCTAGGGTTTTGGCATCCTTATAGCTTATGGCTTTTCTTACTTAGCATTTTAACATCAAATCTTAGGGAGGAACTTTTTTTAACTAGTTGGGGCATTTTGCCATTTCTGAGCTGTTTACTGTGGCCAGTGGGCTTGCGTTTTGCCATTAGCCAGGCTTGGTCATGAGCCCCACTCTGGAATATAGGGGGATAAGTCCACATGGAAAGTGGGAGGTTTAGTTTCTCAGAGGAAAACCAGATGAGTTTCCCAATATGTAGAAAAGAAATGCTAGGAAGGAGATATCACATATGTGCACAACATGTTCCTTATCAGGTCATCAGGCCTCTCGTCAGAAGTTTAAATGCAGGTAGGTATGAAACTACATACTTCCAACACTATCACTGTTGATGATTGATCATTCTTCTCATCCCCCAATAGATCAATTAAGCTGTAACTTAACCAAACTAGACCCCTTTTCCTCCATTGTTAAGTTTAGTTGGCTTTTGAAATCTATGGAATCTGTTATTTTTCTTTATAACAGATTATAAAGGACCTTCTTTTCTAACATTGATGCTCTAGTCCAAGCTATAGTCCTCTCTACCACAATTAAATCCTTACTGATCTGTCAATATCTGCCGAGGTTCCCCTTCAGTCTGTTCTCCACATTGCAGTGTAGTTATGTCCCCAACGCAGATCTAATTATGTGCTTCCTATCTTCCATATATATCTCAAGCTTTTAGAAACCTTTCATTAGAAATTATTATTTTTTAAAAAATATTTTATTTATTTATCTTTAGAGGGGAAGGGAAGGAGAGAGGGAGAGAAATATCAATGCATGGTTGCCTCTCGTGCATCCCCTGCTGGGAACTGGCCTGCAACCCAGGTATGTGCCCTGACTGGGAATCGAACCGTGATCCTTTAGTTCGCAGGCCCGCGCTCAATCCACTGAGCTACACCAGCCAGGGCTCATTAGAAATTATTAACTAGATTTTCATCTAGCCCTTTATCATCTCTCCAAATAGTTTGCTCAATCATTTTCTTTTATATAAATTAAATTATACATTCTCATACTATCATCTATGCCTTCCTTTAACATTCATTATGATTACAGTTTTACACTGTGTATGAGTATTTGATGAATGTCTGATTTATAAAAGCAGATACCATATTTACCGTGATCATTTAATTTTACTAGCTAGAATGTGGCTAGGCTTATAGTGGTAAATAAATATTTGTTTCATTAATTAACTGATTGATTACTGTAAAGAGAACTCCATGGTAACTAAGGCAATTTATTTGTTTAACATCCATCTCCAAAAGCTTTCTAGTCAATTGATTTAGGATTTGGGCTCTCCAATGTAATCTGGCTTGGGAGTTTTAGAGAACATTGTGTAGCTATCAAATGACAAGTATGGGGATGTTTCAAGCACATGTCAACACGTGATTATATTTGGATTATACTGTGGTAGGGATATACTGATTGAAATCAGCAAGGATTCAGCAAGAAATCAGCTAGGACTGGCTGGATATCTGTTTTCCCCAATGGCAACATAATATGTTACTTGTGTCCAACCTGGGGCGGCCTGCAGGCTGTTAGCAGCCCAGGATGGCTATAAATGTGGCCCAACACACAGCTGTAAATTTATTCGAAACCTTTTTTTTTTTTTTTTTTGCTCATCAGCTTTTCATTAGTATTTGTGTATTTAATGTGTGGCCTAGGACAACTCTTCTACTTCCAGTGTGGCCCAGAGATGCCAAAAGGTTGGACACCCCTGATTGAAATCACCATTTTCCTTTTGTGCTTTTCAGCTACTTACATTCTGTTTGGCTTAAAGATTTATTTGCTGCTGTGGTCACTTGCTTTTAGAAAAGAAGCAGAAAGGTTTTTGTTTTTGTTTTTTTCCTCTTACCAGCTTATAACCCAAAAGGCAAAGACCAGTAGACCGGGGTTAGGGCAGGACTGTTTCTCTGCAGCCTGGGGCATCGTACTAGAAAAAAATAATTTGCCACTGGTTGGGAGAAAAGGCTTTTCTCACTTCTTCTCTAGCAGGACTGCAGCCCTTCCCCTGGAATACTTGTGTTTGTTTTTCTTTCCCCCATAGATGTGGATAATTTGCTCCTCCTGCATGCAGTTGCCTTGGGACTACTGCATGGGTGAAAACAAAACCACTTTATATGAATAAAGATGAAAAGAGAAATTCAGTTGATATGAATAAGTTCAGTTTCTTTGTTACTCCAAAGATGTCTAGGTTCACAATTTATTTGTGATATCCACTAAAATTGAAGTAGTAACTTCTTCAACTGACTGTTAACATCAAAATTTTGAAGAATGGGTAAGAAAATGGTGCATGTGTACAACTTCAAAGTACAATTTATATACTTTAGTAAAGTTGTGATGTACTTTTTACATCTACCTTGTAAATTAATAAGAACAGTTGATAGAGTTAGGAGAAAGAAAAGGAAAAATGTTGGGAGTAGTAATTAGAGGACACAGCATTTTGATAAACTTACAGAAAATATGCCTGAAGAATTTGATCTTGTTCTCAGTCTAAGTTCTGATTTTCAGTCCTATTCAATAACAATTTCACCTTTCCCCTTTTCACTCTCCTGTAAATATCATCCTAGTGCTTAGCATGGTGCCCTGTATATTCTAGCCTCTTGATAAATAAATATTGGTTAGTTGAATGAAGGAAGGAATAAATGGATGGAGAGAGAATAGATGAATGACAAAATTCTAGACTTCACAGTACAAATAAATATACATGTCAACTTTTCTGTTCAAGATTTGAAAACAGAGGAGTCTTTTAGTAATTTAGAGGAAGGTGTTGATTTCATCTAACAGTTTAGCAGTAGGGTTTTCAGAAGTTGTATTACTACATGTAAAACACTAATGGTAAATAATAAAATGGAGTAAGCTTGAAATGAGTATATATTATGAGATATGTATTCTTTAATGTTGGAATCACAGATAGCTAAATTCAGAAGATAATTTTAGAAGACTTATTTTTTAAATTTTATTTATTTTTAATAGTTTATTTTTATCAAATTTTTTCCAATACTATTTGTCACACTTATACCCTCTCCCACCTCCACCTACTGCCCCCCTTCCTCACTCACCACACAGTTGTCCATGTCCAGGAGATCTGTTTCTCTGTTGCTTGAACCCTAACCCCATGACCTCCCGCAGAGCTGTTGGCCTGCTCTCTAAGAGTCTGTAAAAGACTTAGTTCTTGTTATAACTTGACTTATTTTAGAATTTTACCAAGTAGAAATTGTTTATAACTTTCTACTTAAAATGAATCCGTTTTTATTTCTGAGTTATCATAGGTTTTAGTTTAGTAAAAATGAATCAATAGATTTTACTATATATCATTTATTGGGTTTAATGCCACGTATCTAGAAAGTATTTTTCCCCACATTTAGATCTATGTGATTAATATCATTTATTGGTTTTACTTGTTTGAATATTTAATATGGTTTGTGGTAAAGAGTGTGGGCTATGGTGTCAGACAGATTTGAGTTTCAGTTCCCCATGAGCTACTTTTTAGCAAATTATTCAGCTTGTCAAACCTTAGTCAGATCTTGTGTAAAATGGAGATGATACCTACTATAACAGGTCTTTGGAGGATATAATAAAATAATATATGTGGTGTACTTAGCATGGTATCTGGAATACAGCAAGCATTCAGTGATATGAGACAACCATTTTCTCCCTGTTGTGTTTTGTTCTGCAGCTTTCCCCACAAATAAACCAGATGAAGATGCAAGACATGTAATAAAAGTGGTAAGTATTGCTCTTAAATTTGTATTTTGCATATATTTGACTTTTTTCTGCTTTACTCATTTTATTTTTGTAAAAATGTTTCTCATCATAGTTTTCATAATTTTATCATTAAACCTAATGTTATGTTATATTTTCACACTGTTAAAATGTAAAGACTGGAGAACTTTGTTCTTCTGTGTTAGCATCTATACTGTTTTATCTTACACCTAGCTATCTATCTTCTCCTTCTCCCTCCCCCTTCTCCCCTCTTCTTTCCTCTCTGCTCTAGATGGTATGGTCCAGGGATGAGGTTCTGTTTTAGTTCGTATCCCCTGTGCCCAGTACAATGAATGAAATGCAGTAGACACTCAGTAAAGGCATCAGGTAGCGTGAGCCACCAGGTGGTCTGCAGTGTATCTCCTGATGTGTGTGTTGGTACACAATGAGTGTCTGTGTGTGTTAAGTTCTCAGTGCTTTCAGTTAAGTGCTTTCCATTAGCAGACTCCTTTCAAGTGTAAAACTCTATAGAGATAGCATTACAGTATGTTAAATTTAAATATGAGATTCTTTAAGTTTATTTAGTGCTTTCTGTAGAGATTTTCAGTGGAAATCTGGTGCCTGTGTTTTATAATAATGATTCAAATACTATTGTATATATTACATATGTATATCCATATTTTTACAGTTGCAATACCAATTTTATCTCTAAGACTTTTAAAGTAAAATTAATTGTTCTTTTATAGGAGTATCAAGAAAATGGCCCATTATTTTCGGAACTTAAATTTTACCAAAGAGCTGCAAAAAAAGAATGTAGTAAGTAAAATTAGCAAAGCAAGCTACTTCCCATATATGTGCTTGCTAAAGTGAGTGAAAATATTTTTATCTTTTTCTTGCCTTCTGGAAAATTCTTTCTAATTAGAAATGTTATTGTAAAATGATACAGTTATCTGTTACAACATATAAAAAAGACAGGTGTTTTACAAATTTTGATATTATATAATGGGTTATATATTTCAGAATTGTTTCTACTACTTTACATAAAATGTATTATTGATCCAAGCTACCAAGAAAGAGTTCTGTAAATGTGAAAGATAATAGAATGAAATTAATTTTTAAAAACTTGGCCCTGACTGGTGTGGCTCAGTTGGTTGGGCCTTATTCCACAAAAGGTCACATGTCCAATTCCCAGTCAGGGCACCTGCCTGGGTTGTGGGTTCATCTGGCCAAGGCAACTGGGAAGGCAACTGATCCATGTTTCTCCCTCACATTGATATTTCTTTTCCTCTCATTATCCCTCCCTTCCCCTCATTCTAAAAATAAATTTAAAAATATTAAAAAAAATTTTGGATAGGAAGGATATAAGGAAAAATAATTAAAATGGGCATGGGCAGTAGATACATAAACAAAAGGAATGATCTTAGAATGTTAGGGTAAGATGTATAGATTAGATTATTAAATATTATGATGAATAAGAAAATAAGTTAAAAATGCTAGACATATGAATCTTGAGAAATTAGTTGGAGCTGAGGATCAGATGTAAAAATACCAGCTAAAGGGATTTGAATGTGAAATGAATATGAGCAGAGCTGAAGAAGAAGAAAAGCATTTTCTAAACACTGTAAGTTATGTATGGACTAAGTAAAGCTTTAAGGAAGTTGATTTGAGTAATGACTTTATAGTCAAAGGTCCTTTACATTATGTTTAGGAAAAGGGATGATGGGTTTAGCCTCAATAATTAACTTTTTTTTTCCTTAATAAAACCTTCTAAACATTAAGACTGTGATCTTTACTGATTGCTTAAAGTATTTCTGGGTGACAAATAAAATCCATTAAACTTGATTGTTTATCAGTAGAGCTCTTTTAAACATTAATTTTCTACATGGTAGAAAAGTGAAAAATTAAGACTGATTGTTTTAAGGGGATCCAATTTTTTAAAAACTAAATTTAATCAAAACTTTCTGTATAACATAATTTCAAAGTAAGATCATTTTTCTGCCTAGTTTCTGTTATTTGACTACCATGGCTTTAGATTTTTAAGTAATAAGGAAGAAAAAGCTATCTCTCTCCTAATTCTTTGGTGGTTAAAATGTTTTTAAAAATTTAACTAGCATATAAAGGAATGAATTTTTTCATGAATAACAACATTTGTCTATATGATAATGCATTTTATGACTATTACTACTTTTGTTATTTATTATTTTAATGGCATTAAAACAATTTATTAATAGTGTTGGATATAATTTATTTAATTTGAAAATTTCTTTTTATGTTTTTGTGTTAATATAGTGATAAGTGGAATTTAAAACCATTTGATAGATACTTTTGATTTCTCAAAAAAATTTTAGGAAGGTTTAATTTCTATTTAGGTTAGTTAAGTAAGTTTTAGCATCAATGCAACAGTAAGAAATATCTTTACAAAAAACATCCTTTTTTCTATCAAATTTGTCTTTGCAGTCAAAAAATGGATAAAACTAAAACAACTTGATTATTTAGGAATTCCTGTGTTTTATGGATCTGGTCTTACTGAATTCAACGGTAAAAGGTAAAAATAGAATTATTGTGATCAAATATCATCCAATACCTGTTTCCTATGTGGTCTGTTAATATCTATGACTGTATAACAAGTTACCCAAAATGGAGTGGCTTATAACAACCAACAGATTCTACTTTAATTTCTGTGGATCAGTTATCCATAACTGGCTTACCTGGGTGGTTCTAGCTCAGGACTTCTTAGGAGGATGTACTCAGCGGTCTTTTGGGCTGCAGTCATCTCACGGTTAGATGGGGAAAGGCTCTGCATTAAAGGTCAGTTGTGTGGTCATTGGCAGGCCTAAGAAGATCTGCTTCTAAATTCACTCATGTGATTGTTGGCAGGCCTCACATCCTCACCATATCTCTCCATAGGCTGCCCAAGTGTATAAAGAATGGCATCTGGCTTCCCTTAGAGCAAGCAATGGAGGGAGGAGGAAAGCGCATGCGCACACACGGGCATGCATCCAAGAAGAAAGTCAGTCTTTTTATAATCTAATCTGAGAAGAGATATCCTATCATTTCTGCTGCACTCTCTTTGCTAGAAGCAAGTCGTTAAATGTACCCTATGCTCAAGAGTGGAGAATTAATTAAATTCTATCTCTTGAAGAGAGGCAAAAAAAAGAAAAAGAATTTTTAGAAATAGAAATATTTTTAAAACCACCAAATACAGTTCATCATTACATATAAATAATTCACTGATACTGATTTTTAAAAAGAAAAAAGATGCTGTCATTTGTTACGTACCCATTTTGTCCTTTCAGTAGCCTTTAAAGATATAGGTAGGTGATTTGTTTTCCCTTGGTGAAAAAACTAGGCTCAAAGGTCAGTGCTTTCTCAGATGATCTTTAAATGCTTTAAATAAAAACAAAATGAACAAACAATAACCTTGCAACAAAATAAAGCTCTGCCAGTAAGGGACTGAATGGCTAAACATGATACTTTCATATCATGCAATATTATGCAGCCCGTTAAATAAATTCGTTAAAACTATACCAGTTGACTTGGAAAGAGTTCAGTGAGATACAATTGCAAAAAGTATGATTCGGAAAAGTGCATAAAATAAGATCACATTGTTGTAAAACAAAGACAAAAGTTTTTATGTGTCCATGTTTGTATATGTAATAGGTAGATGCAGAATAGGGTTCTGTGTGAGTAAGTGAGAGGAAGAAAAGAAGGGGTAGAGGTGCCAAACAGAAAAGAACAAGAAAAAGTCCTTTTTTTTTTAAAGGCCTGCTTATAAATGTACAGAGACAGTAAATTTGGTTTTATAAGGTCAAAAACAAATATGAATAAAATTTTCTGTGTGGACAAATAATTTGTTCAATGCTCTATGGCAAGAAGGTCATAGAATCAAAATGAACTAAATTTAAACTGTTTAATTTAGAAAGAGTAGTTTTTTTCATGGTCTAAGACAGTGTGAGTAGTTCAGCACAGCACTCTCTTCTAGAAAACTAAGTGCAAAGTAAAGTACTAAGTAATATCTTCCTGCAGAAGGACAGCATTATTAATGTACATTTTTTAATGGTTCATACTGCACCATTCTTTATTGTTACATTGGGAACATTTTTTCTTGTTTCAATTCATACACAGAAGTTATCAAGCATTGCTATCTTCAGATCTCTTTGTGACACCGTCTTCTTGTAGTTACAGATTTATGGTAATGGAAAGACTAGGAACAGACTTACAGAAGATCTCTGACCAGAATGGTACCTTTAAAAAGTCAACTGTCCTGCAGCTAGGTATTCGAATGGTAAGAAGGAATGACTTATTTCACATACTCCATTTTCAGATTAGTTACTTGATATAATATGCAAATTGCTGCCCATTGTGGAATTATTAGAGAGTGAAGGATTATTGCTCTAGAAATGTCAGGTATTGAGAGTCAGTTTATTTTGGTGACATTGGGAACAGCGGGCTCCTTTAGTGATAGAATGGGCTGTGTTGGGCACTACAAACGCAATGAGGCATTGGTTCTCTAGTCAGATGATTTTTTTTTCTTACAGCTTTATTTTACATATCAGAACAAGCTTATGTTGCTATAAGAATAACTTCTCTTTTGTCAATTACATTTTTAACAATGCAAACTATGGTGGATTATATTATTTTCCATACTAAACTCATGATGATATCGGGGTGCTATAAAGTTTTTATTACGAGTTTGGGATGGTGGCAGTAATTAGTGTGGCAATGAATAATACATACTTTGCCAAATAAGAAGCAATGAAATCTTAATAGCACCCATGCACACATTTTCTTTATACCACATATTTGTCTTATCTTGTTTGTGTTTAGTTTGCCTAAGTTCCATTTTATTTTTTTCCAGTTTAAATGGAATGAAACTGCTCATGCCAGGTTGGGATGTGACACACAGAACTCATTAATTTCCCACTTGTGCATTCATCCAGTTAGCCAGATTCCAGTGTTTATTGAACACTGGGTGTAGGTAGTAGCTCCAGAGATGAAGCTGAGGTTCACTCTGTTACTATGCAGAGGAGAATGCCTCTCTGCTCAGGGATATGCCATTCTTTTCTGGGCTCCCTAAAACTCAGTTTGTAATTATTCCTTGGGTAAGGAATTGCTGAGTAGCCTTCATGATTATTTCACTTTAGATCTCTGATTTTATTGTGTTTTTTAGCTTTGCACAGTGTAGTTTGGCTGTCAGGCTGTCAGGAGCACCCGCATAGACATGGTTGAATCTTGGTTTCCTTTCATCAAAGGTTCAGTGAAGGCACTTGATAATCGAGGGTCATTTTATTCAGCTTTTCCCAGGATGAGCAACCAATACATGTGATGTTTTAGAATAGATAAATAAATGTGAAACATGCTACTTTGTCATTGTTAATATGAGAAAAATACATGTAATTCTATATTCAAAGTGTCCAGGTTGATCATGAGTTCTAAATTGACATCAGTATAACTTTATGTATTTCTTTTCACAGTTGGATGTACTGGAATATATACATGAAAATGAATATGTTCATGGTGATATAAAAGCAGCAAATCTACTTTTGGGTTACAAAAATCCAGATCAGGTAAGTATAACATTAAGCTTTGCTTTTTATGAAGGGTTCTCAAAATACCATACTGAGACATTCAAAAAACAAACTCCTAACCAGACTAGTTTACAAGTGAGCACTTACCATGATGGATGTTATGATGTATCTTAGCTTGCTTATCGAATTTAATGCACTAAACTAATAAGTAATTAGGGTGAGGAAATTGAGACTCAGAGGGGTTAACTGATTTGTTAATGGTTATGTGTTAAGAAGTGGCTGAACAGCAATTTGACTTTCTGAGCAAATACAAGGACCTATCAAAATCCAGTAGGAGAAGAGGTGGATTTTATGCAGAGAAGAAAGTAAAAAGCTGTCACATTAGCTCTTTTTCTATTGTGTAAATGAGCTTTAAATAGAACAGCATTTTCAATGGAACTTTCTGTGATGATGGGTGTTCTGTATATTACTGTCCAGGACAGTAGCTGTTGGCCACATGTGGCCATTAGAGCATATGAAATGCGGGTCGTACACTACCACACGCTGGTGAGAATGTGGAGCAACAGGAACTCTTATTCATCGCTGGTGGGAATACAAAATGGCCTGACCACTGTGGAAGACAACTTGGCATTTTATTACAAAACTGGACATATTCTTTATATATTATTTTACAGTTATACTCCTTAGTATTTACCCAAAGGAGCCGAAAACTTAAAACCACACAAAACTTACACATAGATGTTTATTGCAGCTTTCTTTGTAATTGCCAAAACTTGAAGCAGCCAAGATGTCCTTTAATAGGTGAATGGATACATAATCTGTGGCATATCTAGATAGGGCAATATTAGTGTTAAAAGGAAATGAGCAAGACAAAAAAACATGTTGGAATCTTAAGTAATGCATATTGCTAAATGAAAATTTGTGTAATTCCAATTACATACATTAAAAAAAAGACAAAACTATGGGAATATTAAAAAGATCAGTGATTGCTAAAGGTTAGAGGGGAGGGAGGAATGAATAGGTGGAGCATAGAGGATTTTTAGGGAAATAACATTGTTCTATATGATACTGCAGTGGTCTGTATGTACATGTCATTGTACATTTGTCAAAGCCCATGGAATGTACAGCACCAAGAATGAACTCTGATGTAAACTATAGACTTGTGGGATGATAATGTCGGTGTCGAGTGATCCATTACAACAGACGTTAGACTGCAGTGTGGGATGCTGTTAGTAAGGGAGGACCTCTTGGGGGGGTGGGCCGTGGGTATGTGAGAACTCCCTGTACTTTCTACTCAGCTTTACCTACATCTACCAAAATTGAATCTAAAAACTGCTCTAAAAACCTAAAAAAGTGATTACCATAATCAAGTTAACACATTCATCAGCTCACATAGTAAATCCTTTTTCTGTTTTGTTTTGTGGTAAAGACACTTAAAATATACTGTTTCAGCAGATTTGTAGCGTGTAGCATATTAACAACTGTCCCCATAAGGTTCCCAGAACTTATTCATCTTTTACCTGAAAGTTTGTACCACGAGACCAACACCTCCCATTTCCTCCACCTACCCTGGCCCTGACAACCACTATCTACTTCTGGTTCTGTAAGTTCCATTTTTTTCACATGCCTCATATAAGTGAGATTGTATAGTATTTGTCTTTCTGTGTCTGGCTTGTTTCACTTAGCATAATGTCCTCTGAGTTTTTTCATTTTGTTGCAAACGACATATTCCTTTTTATGTCTGGATAACATTCCACTACAATATGTATATTTATATATACATATGTATATCACATTTTTAATCCATCAGCGGGCATTGTTTGCATATCTTGGCTATTGTGAATCATGATGCAGTAACTTGGGAGTGCAGGTATCTCTTCGAGATAATTATTTCTTTTGCTTTGGATTTTACTCAGAAGTGGGATTTCTATTTTTTAATTTTTTTGAGGAACTTCCACATTGTTTTCTATAATAACTATATCAATTTACATTCCCACCAACAGTATACAGGGCTCCCTATTCTCCACACCCTCACCAACACTTTCTCTCTCGTGTGTCCTTTTGATATAGCCACCCAACAGGTGTGAGGTGATATCTCATCATGGGTTTGATTCTTACTTCCTCAGTGATTAATAATGTTGAGCATGTTTTCACATTCCTGTCAGCTATTTGCATGTCTTCTTTAGGGAAATAGCATTCAGGCCTTTGCCCTGTTTTTAATTGGGTTTTGGGGGTTTTTGTTGTTGTTGCTGTTAATGAGTTGTATGCATTCTTATATATTTTGGATATTAACACTTTAGCAGATGTATGGTTTGCACATATTTTTCTCTCAATCCATAGGTTGCCATTTCATTTTTTTGATGGTTTTCTTTGCTGTGTAGAGTAGAATCTTTTTATTTTCATAAAGCCTTGTTTGTTTCAGTTTTGTTGCTTGTACTTTTGGTATAAATTGCAAAAAATTGCTAAGACCTGTGTTTATGGATAGGAATTAATACTGTTAAAATACCCGTACTGCCCAAAGCAATCTACAGACTTAATGCAATCCCTATCAAAATTTCAATGTCATTTTTCAGAGAAATAAACAATCCTAAAATTGGTATGGAACCATAAAATACCCTGGATAGTCAAAGAAGTCTTGAGAAAGAATAAAGCTGGGGACATCATAGTTTCTGATTTCAAACTATGCTACAATGCTAGAGCAATTAAAACAGTTTGCTGTTGCCATAAAAAACAGATACAGACTCATGGAATGGAATAGAAAGCTCAGAAATAAAGCCAGGTGTATATGATTGAGTAATCTTTGACCAGGGCACCAAAAGCCTCTTTGATAAATGGTGATGAGAAAGCTGGATGCAAAAGAATGAAATTAGACTCTTATCTTTCACTGTACACAGAAATTAACCCAAAATGGATTCAAGATTTAAATGTAAGACATGAAATAATAAAAAACTAGTAGAAAACATAGGGGAGAAATTTAATTTTAATTAATTTGAATTTTAACAGTCACTTGTGGCTAGTAGCCACTATATTAGACAGGAATGATTTTAAAAGTTAAAAATATTGAGTCTATAAAAAATTACAAAAAATATAGTTGAATATTTAACTGAACTTTAAATGAGGAAAGAAATTTCTAAAATGTGTGAAAGAAAAATCTTAGAAAATATTGAGAAATTTCAAGTTTTAAGCTGTCAGTATATTTAAAAAATTGAAATAATGAAAGGCAAATGAGAAACTGAAATATTGGAGATAGATAAGAAAATCTAAAAAAATTAATAAGAAAACCAAATACTTTCTTAAAACAATGATTAAAAGAAATGAGTAACAGAACAGAGAAGAAATACCACTGTCCAAGAAATTAATGAGAAAAAGTTCACTACCACTAAAAATTAAGAGATATACAAATCAAAACAGTGAGGCAACATTTTAAAATAACTTATCAGTTGGAAAAAGTCTAAAATAATAATCTGATTATTTTGAACCTGGTAGAGATGTAGAGTAACAGTAGGAATGTCAATTCAGTGGGAATAGAAGAAATTAAGTTAATGGAAGGGCAATTTAGCAACATATATTAAAAGCCTTTACAAGTCTTTATGCTTTTTTAAGGATAGGTTTATTAACGTATAATTTACAAATAGTAAAATTCACCTTTTCAGATATATAGTTTGATGTGTTTTGACACATGTACATCATAAAATCACCATTATAATCAAGATATAGAGCATTTCTGCCATCCTCATGAGTTCTTTTATTTCCCTGCGCAGTGCGTCCCCTTTTCTCACAGCCCCTGGCAATGATTTTTGCCCCTATATATTTTACAGTTTTAGGGATGCCACATAAATTGAATTATAGGAGATGTACTCTTTTGGTCTGGCTTCCTTCACTTAGCATAATGTTTTTTGAGATTTATGTGTGCTATTGTTCGTTAATACTTCATTCCACTTTTAACGATGTGTAGCATTCTATTGGAAATCACTACACTTGTTTCATCTGTTTCCCTGTTGATGGATATTTGTGTTGTTTCCAGTTTCCGACAATTATGAATCAAATTGCCATTAGTGTTTACATACAGGTTTTGGTATAAGTATATGAGGGGGAACGCCCCCAAAACCAGAATTATCTTCTGGAGGGCAGGTCCCTTGTAGTGCAGTCTTCCTTGCTACTTGAGTGCAGGCTTCCTGTCTGTCTCAGTGCACCAGCCAGGATTGTTGTGAGAGGCTGCATTTGGCCTCAGTGGGTTTTTTTTTTTTTTTTAATTAAAAGCTCTTAATATATTTTTATCAATTTTCTTTATTATTTTTATTATTTTATTTTTTAAAATTTTATTGTTGTTCTCAGTGAAATTTTTTAAGACTCTTTCAACGTGTTTGTCCATTTCACGATGGGTGATTTACAAGCACACCTGCCCACACCACACTGAGTGTTCAGCAGTTTTTGACCAAAAATTGGTGTGATCACCATCTACCACCCTCCCTGTTTATCTGATCTTACCCCAAGTACCTTTGTTTTGTTCCCCTGGATGAAAAAGTTCTCAAAGGGAGACTTTTTGCTGGTGTGGAAGAGGTGAAACAAAAAATGGCAGGAGCAGTAAAAAAAGGCATCAATATTGACAAGTTCAAAAACTGTTCTGAACAGTGGGAAAAATGGATGCATAGGTGTATTGCATCAAGTGAAGAGTACTTTGAAGGTGACTAAAGCTTAAATGTGTAAGAGTAAGTATACAATTTTTAATAAATAAATTCTGTCTTTTTGAGTCCCCCCTCATATGTTTTAATTTCTGGGTAAAGAACCAGGAGTGGAATTTCTGGGTCATATGGAAGTGTATATTTAACTTGAAAAGAAGTTACCAAACTGTTTTCCAGAGTGATTGTACCATTCCACCTTCCCACAAGCAATGCGTGATAATTCCAGTTGCTCCACATCTTGCCACCACTTGGTTTCATTAGTTTTAAAATTTTAGCTGTTATAGTAAAAGTATGGTCATACTGAGTTTTAATTTGTGTCAGTCATCTCTGATGACTAACGACACTGAAGATCTTTCATGTGTTGATTTGGCATTTGTTTATCTTCTTTAGTGAAATAAATGTGCCCATTTTAAATTTGGGTTCTCTTATATTAAGGCAACTGTATGTTTTGAGGATAGGAACCCTTTGTCAGATACTGGTTTGTGGATATTCTCTGCGTATGTAACTTATCTTTTCATTCTCATATCCGTCTTTCAAAAAGGAGATGTTTTTAATTATGGTGAGTTCCAACATATGATTTTTTTCTTTATGAGTTGTACTTCTTCTCTCCTGAGCCAGAAACACAAAATGTTTTCTTGTATGTTTTCTTCAAGAAGTACTGTAGAATTCCCATTTAGATTCCTGATTTATTTCAAGTTAATGTTTGTATTTGGTGCAAAGTAAGGGTCAATGACTATCTATCTATTTAGTTAGTTAGTTAGTTAGTTTTACATACATATGTGAAGTTGTTCCAAAACTGTATGTTGAAGTGAATACCTTTTCCCCAGTAGATTAATTGCCTGGAACCGCTGTCTAAATGAGTCGACCGTCTATGAATGAGTCTGTTTCTGGACTCTCTTTGTTCCAATATCATACGTATAGTCAATATCATACTTTCTTGATTATTGTAGCATCATAGTTTTGAAATAAGGTAGTGTGACTCTTCCAGCTTTGTTCTTTTTTTTTCAAAATTACTTTGACTATTCAATTCCCTATGTATTTTAGAGTCAGTTCATCAGTTTCTACCAAAAACATGCAGAATTTTGATAGAGATCATGTTGAATTATAGATTAATTTGAGGACATTGATATCTTAACAATATTGAGTCTTCTGGCTAGACACCAAAGTAATTCACTGGCAAAAGAATGATAATTTTAATATTCATTTTTATTTCTGCTGTTTTTATTTTTATTAACTTAAAAATATTTTCTAATTTCCATTGTGATTTGTTTTCTGACCCCTGGTTTTTTTGTAAGTACATTGTCTAATTTCCAAATATTTGGAGGTTTTCAAATTTCTGTTATGATTCCTAGTTTAATTCTGTTATGGTCAGAGAACTCTGTATGATTTCAGTACTTTTAAGTTTACTGAGAATTATTTAATGCCTGGATATATTGGCTAATTGCAGAATATTTCATGAACCCTTGAAAAGAATATGTATTCTGCTATCTGCTTGGGGTTACAGTGTTTAATAAATATATATTAGGTCCCATTGGTTGAGTCTTGAAATTTTCTATGTCTCTGCTGAGAATAGTGTGGAAACTTCAATTATAATAGTATATTTATCATTTTTTTCTGTCAGATTTTGTTTCATGTATATTGACATTCTATTACTGGTGTGTTTAGTAGTTTTATGTTTTCTTTATGATTTTTTTTATTATCATAAAATGTGAGTCTTTAATCTCTGGTAATGTTTCTTGTTTGGAAATCTACTCTGTCTGATATTAATATAGCCACATCATCTTTTTCCTTTTTGATTAATGTTTACATTATATATCTTTTTCATTTATCTTTAATCAATCATCATCTGTACGTTTAAGTTAAATTTCTTGGAGACAGTATTTCCATTTGGTAACATGTTTTTAAGCTATGTTAAGACAGGTCTGTAGTAGCCTAGTGTACTTTGGATAGTTTTTTCCTGCTTCCATGATGTGAAGTTCTGTGATTTCTTCTGAATTCCCTGTGAGGACTTATCTGAGGGGTCAGAACTCAAACATCTCCCAGCTCTGTGTGAACCCTGGGAATTGGTCTCTTTACTCTCCTTTCTCTTTCCATCCACATTTCATCCTACAGCTAGGAATCAAGAAGATCCCTATGCAGATTTTTCTGGAGCTTTTTTTTTTCCTCTTTCTTTCTATGTAGCTCCCTCCTCTTCTGAACTCTCTGCAATCTCAGGTTCTTTGGGAGCCTCTCTGAACTCAGTCACTGCCTCCTCAGTAGGATACTGTACTGCAGTTGTTATTTTCATTCCTGTGTTTGAGTTGGAGTTGTCACTAAGCAGAATGCTGGGCATCAAGCAGAAAGCTGGAAAATCTTTTTCCATTTTTTCAATTATCTCAGTCTTGCACTGCCTATTTAACACCCAAAACACTCGCAGTGTTTATTTTACCCAGTTCCCTGTACGCAGTGGCAATGTATATTCACCATGGTGTTTCTTCATTGACAAGAGCAACCAGGGCCCATTTAAAAAAATTTTTTGTGCGTAAATTACCTACTCATGTCTTTTGCCCATTTTTGTCAATTTTTGGTTTTCCTTGATTTTGAAGAGCCATTTGGATATGAATTAGCCCTTTAGCTAGTACGTATTTTACAAATATTTTCTCCCACTTGCCCTTTGTCCTTTGACTATACACGTGGTGTTTTATTGCTATGCAGAAGGTGAATTTTTAAATATTTATTAATGTGGTCAGATTTATCAGTATTTTATTTTCTGTGGATATTGAGTCATGGTTAGTAACCTTAGTCTGTAGACAGCTTTTATATGATTTTTATTGTATGGCTTAATTTTTAACATTTACATTTTTATTTTTTTAGAGTTTATTTTTTTATCATGACAGGAGGTATGGAACTAATTTTATCTTTTTCTAAATGAATTTTCTGTTTTTTAACACTTAAAAAAATAAATTCTTTGCTTCAGTGATACTAGACACCACCTTTGTCATATACTAAATTTTCATATGTACTTGAGTTTATGTCTGTAGTTTTGTCAGATACTTCTGGTCCATCTATTTACTTCATTGCATTCATTTCTGAGACTTCTAATGTATTTCAATAGCTAGAAGAGCTGGTGGTGCCTTGTAGCTTTTCTATTTTTGTGTTATTCTAGCTAGTCACACTTTTCTATTTTCTTTTGTCTAGCTTCACTTATAAAAATACTTGTTGGCAATTTCATTGGAATTTTGTTAAATTTATGAATTGATTTGGGCAAGACCTGTAATCTTTATGCTGTATAGAATATCTATTCATCCATAAGGAATATTACTATATTTCATCAGTGTTATATTGGTATTTTCTGGGGTATTTTAAAGCTTTTCTCACATTAGTTTTGCATATTTTTGTTACTCTTATTCCTAAATATTAAATCATTTTTGTTGGTATTGTCAATGCGGTTTTACTCTACCATTTGATCTTCTATATGATTATTTGTGTATCTGAAAGCTATTGATTTCTATGCATTCATTTTATATGCTATTACTTTACTGAATTTTTTGAGGTAGTTTTAATAAGAATTCTCTAAGATTTTATGAGGAAACTGTCATAATATTCAAATAGATATGGTTTTCTTTTCCAGTTCTTATATTTCTGATTTGATTTGTCTAATTGCGTTGTATTGTCTAATACATCCAGCACATAGTAAATGCTAGTGATCATCCTTGCCTCTTTCTAATCTTGGTGAAAATGCCTTAAGTGCTATTCCATTAAATGTAATGTTGGCTTTAGGACTAAGTGTGGGCGCGGGGGGGGGGGGGCTGCACACGCAGAGCCCCCCTAGGGCTGCCACTGATGAGAATAAGTCTACCAAGACACGATCTGCTTGGGGAGGAAAGGTGGTGGATCTCTCAAAGGAGAAGGGCCAAGAGCCTCTTTCTCAATGGGCTTTTATTGGGTCATTTTGCATTGGAATACAGGCTCATTAATCATTATCAGGCAGTGAGGATCAAACAATAGATAACATTCAAAGAACTCTGAGGGCCTATTTTGAGTCAGGGTCAAATAGCTAAAGAGCAATAGAACTTTGAGGAACAAACTCACTTCTTGCTTGGACCCTTAGTTAATTGAGAGCATTCTAAACAAAGCAGTTTTCACAGGATTTTAGATATTCTTTCTTAGGCCTGATCGCCCTAGGGAACCCTCCCTTTCCAGCACAGGGCTACACCCACCACCAGCATTGTTTCAGGCTTAAGGCATTGTCTCAGGCTTAAGTTAGGCAGGGTAAGCAAGGCAGCCAAGAAATTACAGACTTCTCACAGACAGAGGACTTAGGCTATGTCAGGATAGCTGAGGGGCCACAGTCCATCACCTCTTTTTGCTATAGCCCCCTAAGTCCTTCCTTGGGGTCTCCACATGGTCTTGCCTGGCTTAGGTCGTTCCTCCCTTGGGGAATCTTACCCGTCATTGGCTAACCGATCAAGCATTGGGGGCCAGTTCTGGATGAAGTAAAAGGAGCAGAAGAGGCGCCCCTGTCAGGGAGATAAGCCTTGTCTCCTTAGTGGCTTATGGTCTGAACGTGGCTCACTCAGCCTTAGCCATGGGCGAGTTACAGCTTCTGAAACCAGGCAGGGTGGTTCCCAACAAGTAAGGTGTGTCTACATATGCATGTGTGCGTTTTGTCTTTATCGTAATCTTAAGGAAATAGCCATCAGTTGATGCAGGGTCTGGCAGAAGCAACACCTGCTTGAGTGTGGTTGGTAGGGTAATCATATGGGTGTAATAATTTATAGTTTTAATGTGAATATTTTACCTAAAATGTCATATGGTGTGCTTCAGTGTGATACTGTTATGTTACAAAATTACATGGTTATGATTTTGTAACAAAAGATTTTGTAATATAAAGGCGCATTATTTGTGCTGGACCCTGAATGTTTTTGAATGGATTCTTTTGTTTATATGGAATGGATACTGAGTTTTGTTATAGGCTTGCTTAGCATATATGGAAATAATCATGTTTTCCTCAGATCTGTTAATATGGTGTAATGTATTGTTGTAATTCTAATACTGAGCCAACTTTACATTCTAGGAATAAATTCACTTCTGTTACAGTATATAATTTACTTAATATGGTGATGATATATGTTCACTAGTCTTTTATTTAATATTTTCATATTGGCATTTTTAAGTGATTACTGGTCTATAATTTTCTGTCTTTTTGTACTGTTTTTTTTTTTTTTTTTTTTAATCAGATTTAGGTATCAACCTTCTATTTTCTTCATAAAAAGAATTTGGAGGTTTACCTCATTTTCTATGTTTCAAAACTATTTTTATTACGTTAGGACTATTTGGTTTTTGAGTGTGAAACCATCAGGTTATTATGCTTTTCTGTGAAGTAGTTCCTTTCAACCTTCTATTTTTTCCTATGGGTATTTATTGGGTGTTTAAACTCTTTTTCTCTAATTGGGTCATATTCATTTTGTCTAGTTTTTCACATTTATTTGTGTGGTGGTCTGCATTATAGTGTCTTATGACTTTTAAATTTCCTCTAATTCAGTCGTTTCCTTCTATTTATATTTTGCTCTATTTGTTCCTTTTTTTCTGTCTTGAAGAAGGTGGCTAGTAAGCAGTTGTTACATATTTGTTACTTTTTCACAAACTTGGGTTTTGATTTATTATGAGATGTATTTTCTCTTTTTTCTCATTAATTTTTAATTTTGCTTTATTATATATTTTCTTGTGCTTCTTTAATTTTACCTATTTGTTCTTTTCCTTGGTCTTCAATTCAGAATCTATTTCATTGTTTTCACTTTAAATTTCTTTACTTCTGTAGGTGATCAAGGCCACGATTTTTCTTTTTCTGGTTACTGCTTATATTGTACTTCATGGGTTTTGATATGTCATGTTTTATTATCTTCATTTTTTATTTCTTCTTTACTAAAATGCAGTGTGATAGGTTTTCATATTTTCATATAGAAGTAACCTTTAAAAATGTAATTAAAGTCTAGACTTGTGATAAAATGGTCAGGTTATTATTGCTTGGAATCATTTTACTGTTTGAAATGCACTGAAGCTTGTATTGTGACTTAAAGAAGATTAATTTTTGTTAGTTTTCCATGTTTGCTTGAGAAAAAGGTAGTTTCTATTTTAATACTGTAAAGTTTAATATCTGTCCAAAAGATCTACCTTATCGACTATATTATTTGTGTCATCTGTGTCTTTAGTTAGGTTTTGTTCACTTGATCTGTTTTGTACTAAGCATGGTATTTAAAAGTTTTCTATTATTTGTGTTTCTGTCTGTTTCCTTGATTTTTATGTAGTTTTCTGTTTTACAAAGGTCATTGTGCTGTTTGGTAAACACTCATTACTTCTATTTGCTATGTTTCTTATGCTCTGTTTCCTTTGATCTTACAGTCTTTAAGGTTTTTTGGGGGGAACAGTTTATGAAAGTTTGTATTTTGTAGTATTTATGATATTTTGGTATTTATCTTTTAAAAATGCTTTTAGTCCACATTTTTTTCATATTTAACCTTTTATCATTGTCTTTCGTGGTATTTTTTTATTTCCAGCAACTACTTATTCGTTACCAATATGCTTAGTGTACTCTCCTCTTTCCCTTAACATTGTTGTCTCATTTTTAGTAATACTGCTTAACTTTGTCAGAATGTATATTATCTGTATATTCTTCATTTGTCTTTAGCCTTGTTTGAGTCTTAGATATAAACGTATTAAAGATTCATCTTTCTTGTTCTTTCTTCAGTTACCCATTCATCTTTTAATTGAATAAAACTAATTTTCTAGGAGATTGTTCAAGAAGCTCTCGGCAGTATAACCTTGCACACATAGAAATTTTCAGTAGTGTTGATGCTTGAGGGTGAGATTAGATGGATTTAAAATACTTAGTTCACACTCTTTTCTTGAATTTCTTGAAGATGCTGATCTATTGCTATCTTGTTTTGCATGTTGCTTTTAAAAAATCTTCTGCCAGTTTCTCTTACTACTGTATGTTATTTCTCCTTTTTGCCTAAATTTCTTCTAAAGTTTTCAGCATTTACTGTGTGCTAGGTGTTATGTTACATTCTTTTAAAAAATTCCCAATTTATGCCTTCCTGATAGATAAGTAGACATCATTCTCTTAGACTACCTAACTTAACTTCTGTTTCTCACCTTCCTGACTTTGAAAGGTAAGATGGTGCTGCACAGTTGAGTATTAGAATGTGAGGCTTCTGGGAGCTGGTACATACTGTATTTGGAAAAAAAATTGTGCCTTTCTGATTTCATTGCTTATACCGGCATTACCAGAAATGCTATTGACCAGTGGTTTTGCCATTGAGCACCACCCATTTAGCTGTATCTCTCAGTGTTGCTAGTGCAGAGTGTTGAACCATTTAAAGTAAAATCAGGGTTTGTACACATTTTTTAAATTTCTCCCACATATGGCAGGCTTCCCCTTTTTTGTATTAGCTTATATTCCTGCTCTTGCATGAAGCCTTCCTGGATGATTTGTGGTCTATTCTCATCTCCATTTGTGATTTCGTTTAACTTCTAGTGTGTATTTTAAACACATGAGCACTCAAGTGTGACTTGTCTTGTGTTGTCTTACAGTCTGAAGTGTAATGAACTCCTTGAGGCTTCTAGGCATGTATTCTTCTCTTCCTTCTTTTGTATTCCTTAGAACGCCTAGGTTCGTGTTCCTTTGGGAATAATCCTTCATGAAACACTACTGCCTTCTCAGACATGAGGCCAGTCTTGATGCAACAATCCCTGTATCTCACTTGGCGCCCAAAACCTTGATTAGTCAGTGCCTTGACCCCTCCATGCCCCGTGTGTTTCTGCCCCAAACTTCCTGCTTAGTTGAAGAGGGTCCCTCTAAGGTAGAGAAGGACAGTTTTTCATGTTAGTATCTGGAGTGATAAAAACCTGTGATTTTTTTAAAAACACTTGTTTGGTTCCTGGGACTTGTGCTGAACTGAAAGTCAGGGGACCAGGTTCTAGTCCCCAGTCTCACACTGAGCAGAATTGCAGCCTTCAGCAAATGATTTAAACTGTGTGGACTCTGACTTTCTAGTGCATAAAATGGGACTTGGACTAGGTGATCTCAAAAGTTCCTTCTAGCTCTAAAATTCCGCGAATGTCTGAAAACAAGCTGTTCAAATTGATTGCAAAAGGCAATGTTTTTAACAATGTTTCCAAAGTGCCTTGCCTATTGTTGCATAGCTAAAGAGGTTAAAAAGTTTAAATTTATGCAAAATTTGTCACTTCTGGGAGTTCTGGGAACAGGAATTGTAGCAACTGACCTGTATCTGGTGGCAAATATTCACTCAGATTCCCTAGGATATCCATAGGGTAAGGTCATAAGCCTCATTAAAGTGGCTTGTTCACTGTTTGCTAGAGGGAATTCTAATGCAATCCATTTATCAATCACAGTTACTTGTAAGATGGAGTGTGAATGTTTGCAAGCATTTTGCATGATATGTGTACATAATATGGTCATTATTTAGAGATAGCCTTTCCTTTTTGAAAGCACATAAAATTTAGTCCTGGCAACATATGTCTGTATCTCACTATCTCCAGAGTAGCGTTGGATATCTTAGCTTGATGACACCGTAATATTACTAGATGGCACTGCTAGTATGGCTACTTTAAAATATTTTAATGTTATAAGAATAGGGTTATACTCTAGTTAAATAACATGGTTGTGTTTGCAGTCAGATATAGCATGCGTGTTATTTTGTTTCTTCCTAGTGCAGATCTGTATATTTTTAGTTAAGAGACTTTGAAATTTATTCCTAAGAATTTAGTTAATTGAACCTTAAAATTTTATGAGTTCAATATTATTAAAAAATGTATACTTTGGACTTCCGGCCAAGATGGAGGCATAGCTGGACACCCTGTGCCTCCTCTCACAACCAAGATTAAGGACAACAAAAATACAGAACCAAAAAAAAGAAAACCCAACAAGCACAGAGAGAAAATTGAATTGTGCGGATGTCTGACAACAACGATTCACCCAGACTGGTAAGAGGGGTGGAGTCAGCGGCCAGCAGAGTCGGATTGTGGCAGGATAAACCAGTGGTGGTCCCGGCGCACAGTCACTCCAGGCACACAGGTGGCGGTGTTGCCGATCTCGAGGTGGCCAAGTGGAGCACACAAGGCATTGGACCCCAGACACACATTCGCGCACAGATAAACCAGGCGAAAATGGGCAGCAAGACAGACTGCTTGAGGCAGGGCTCCAGGGCCAGGAAGTGAAGCCTAAAAGCACCCATTGAAAATACTTGTAGGGGCTGAGGTGCCGGGAGGGAGTCCCAGCCTCACAGGAGAGTTTGTTAGAGAGACCCACGGGGTCCTGGAGCATGTGCAGGCCCGCCCACATGGAAATCAGCACCAGAGGAGTCCAGTTTGCTTGGGGGAAGTGGTGGAAGTGACTGAAATCTGGCAGGGAGTGGAGCAAGCGCCATTGTTCCCTCTCAGACCCTGCCGCCACATCCAGCATCACAACCCAGCAACTGGGCTGCCCCGCCCTGGTGAATGCCTAAGACTCCACCCCTCACTACATAGCAGCCGTGACCAGACCAAAAAAAAAAAAACAAGGATGGCTCAAAAGGGAGAACAGACTGGGGCCCCAGAGCTAATTCATCTGAGCGACCAGGAGGTAGCCAACCTATCAGATGCAGAGCTCATAGCACTGGTAGTCAACCTATCAGAAGCACAGTTCAAAGCTCTGGTGATTAGGAAGCTCACAGAATTGGTTGATTTGGGTCGCAAATTAGAGGAACAAATGGAGGCTACAATAAGTGAAATGAGGAAAAATGCACAGGGAACCCATAGTGATGGGAGGAAAACTGGGACTCAAATCAATGGAGTGGACCAGGAGGAAGAAAGAAACAACCAAACAGAAAAGAAGGAAGAAACAAGAATTCAAAAAACTGAGGAGAGGCTTAGGAACCTCCAGGACATCTTGAAACATCCCAACATCCGAATTATAGGGGTACCAGAAGGGGAAGAGGAAGAGCAACAAGTGGAAAACTTATTTGAACAAATAATAAAGGAGAACTTCCCCCATCTGGCAAAGAAAATAGACTTCTAGGAAATCCAGGAAGCTCAGAGAGTCCCAAAGAAGGTGGACCCAAGGAGGAACACACCAAGGCACATCATAATTCCATTAGCCAAGATTAAAATGAAGGAGAGAATTCTAGAAGCAGCAAGGGATAAAGGCAGAGTCACCTACAAAGGACTTCCCATCAGACTGTCAGCTGATTTCTCAAAAGAGACCTTACAGGCAAGAAGGGGCTGGAAAGAAGTATTCCAAGTCATGAAAGTCAAGGACCTACATCCAAGATTGCTCTATCCAGCAAAGCTGTCATTTAGAAGGGAAGGGAAGATAAAGTGCTTCTCAGATAAGGTCAAGTTAAAGGAGTTCATCATCACCAAGCCCTTATTATAGGAAATGTTAAAGGGACTTATCTAAGAAAAAGAAGATAGAAAATATGAACAGTAAAAAGAGAGCAAACTCACAGGTATTAACAACCGCACCTAAAACAAAAGCAAATAAGCAAACAACAGGAACAGAAACACAGAAATGGAGAAACTCAGGAAACTGTTGGTTCAGAACCAGGTAGCATGATTTTTTCAGTTAGATGTCGATCAAGAGAGCAAGTTTCTAGTCTTGTAAATAGGAAAACAGGGATTGTGGTTGATTCACCGATGTGTATCCAGCAGCTGGCACAGAACATGGCATATAACAAGCAATCAATAAGTAAGCAATGAGTGAACACTGAGTAATTGAATAGGTTCATGCATAAATGAATTGATTAAGCAATGTTCAGGAGTAACAGGTAAAGCCAACCAAATAGAGCTGGACATGGTATAGCCAAGTCCAGGAAATATGCCATTTGTACATTTCTTAAATTCCTATTGGAAAAAATCTATCTACTGTGTCAAGAGATCTTTACTACTTAGTATAAAATTATGAGTGTCTTCTTACAGATAGAGCTCTGTTAGCGTGGAGACTGCTGTTGGTTGGATTGTGTCCCCTCAAGAGATATTGAAGATCCAGCCCCCAGTATCTGTGAATTTAAACCTACATGAAAATAGCATCTTTTTGAGTTAAGATAAATTGGTTAGGGAAAGCCCTAATCCAGTATGACTGTTTTTCTTATAAAAGGGGAGACATGTAGAGGAAAGACAATGTAAAGAGACAGGGAGAATGACTTCTACAAGCCAAGGAACACTGAGACTACCAGAATCTTAGGAGAAGGACATGGAACAGATTATCCCTCACAGCCACCAGAAGGGACCAACCCTGCCAGCACCTTGATTTCAGATTACCAGCCTCCAGAACTGGGATACAATCAGTTTCTATTGTTTAAGTCATCCAGCTTGTGGGACCTTGTTATAGCAGTTCTGTAAAACTAATACAGGGACTTAGACATGGACCTTTGTTTGGAGGTTGAGATAATAATATATTCCAAATAATGCTAATAAAAATTTCACAATAGTATTCTGCTGCATTTAAGTTGCTAATACCTTAGGATGAATACTACTGTTTTTTGGCTAAATGTGAACTTTGGGCACCAGGATAGTGAAAGAAAAAGGAAAGGGGGAGAGTAAGAATAGAGGGCAGAGAGAATTATCCTCTTTTATTTTCCCCAGGCCCACTCCAGGTAGGGCCAACTCAGTAGTGTTTTTAACATGATTTGTTCTTGCACATGGGATCTCCAAGCAGTCAGCTCTTGAATATGTGTGGTGGGATCTCTGCTTTATAGTACTCTACTTGTTTATTCTAGAGCTTGGTATTCTTGTTCAGGATGTGAAAGAAGGTATGGAAAGAGAGGTATTTGCCTTCTCCTAATCCTAGGTAAAAGGTTTCATAGAAGATGGCGGCTATTTGCAGAACTTTCCATTATCGTGGGGGATTCAGTGTAGAATAGTGAAGGCTAGAAGTCCTGGGATCAGACTCCAGGGCTTTGAGTTCTGGCTCCACCTCTTGTTAGCTCTTCATTCTTAGCCTGTGTACCTCTCCATTCTTCCATTTCCAAATCTAAAGATTAGGATAATAAGGATAATAGTACCTCCTTCAAAGAGATATTTTAAGGATCAAATGATTTAAACATGTGAAAATTCTTAGACTGGTATCAAGTACATAGTAAACAGTCAATAAGTTAGAGATAAAAAGTATTTCATATTATTGCTATGCTTATGACAGTAGAATTTTTATTTTGCTTCCCAAGAATTGTTTAAGTTTATGAAAAATAAAGATAGGATGTTCTGGTTAGATGTGAAGAAAATGGAATTGAATTGGATTTAATGATTGTAATTTTTCCAGGTGTGCAGTTTATTCATAGACCTCCTTCAAGTTTTAAGGAACAGAACATTCAGGGTCTGTTTTTTATATAAAGGAAGAAGATTTTTTTGTTTTAGGAATGCATTTAACAAATCACCTATCCCCAAGAACATAGTTCCCAGGAGAGTTAATGCCATTGAAAACTTAGTATTTGACTCTCAATAATCAATACAAGTTTACTGAGTTCCTGCTGACTCCCACCGATCATATGATTTCTGTTTCTGAAGGCCAGATGCATACATGAGCAAAGAGCTGTTAATGACCAAAATATTTGACCATCCTGATTCACAAAAGGCTATGTCTAGGTTTTTTAAATTTTCTTTCACCAGTTAGTATGGGAAAAAGGCATTTCTGCATTCTGAATCAGCTCATTGAATTGTATAGATTGGATGGTTTAAGAAGCTCCCTGCTTAGGGGCTGTTAAAAAACTGCGAACACCCTTGGGGCTGTACATGTAAGAATGGCCTTTTTGCTGGCCAGCTCAGATACCGTCTTTGAAAACAATAGAATTATAGTTAATGTAGAACAGGGAGGCTGTTTTGAATGTTGGATAGCTGTGTTTTATGTAGACAAAATTTGTATGTGGTGAACCTTTTTATTTATAGCAATGACAGTTGAATTGTATCAGTTAACATTTTGTATCTGCTGTTTACAGATATACCAACCTCTGAGAATGCTTCTGACATGTTGAAATTTGTTTTAAATTTGTTGAGATTTAGTTTAGACAGAGGAAGACCATAAATTGGATGCGATTCAGATTATTCTCTTCCATTGCCTATGTATTTTGTTAAAGGACAGACACAAGTTATGTGCTTTGATATCACCTTGGAAATTACCTATAAAGAAAAGGTATTACAGCTTCTTTCATATAATCCTTCAGAACTTGTGTCAAAGAGACAAATTGTCAATAGACTACAATTGGAAAGATCTTATTTTGTAGGTGAGGGCATTTTTAGTAAAGAAGCAATTTCTAGCCTCAAACTATTGAGAGAATTTTCCTCCAAGGTCTGGAAAGCACATTAAGTCACAGGCCTAATTGATCAAATAGGTCTTCATATGTTGCTAAAAGAACCAGGTTAGAATAGAAAGGCAGGTCATGAGGTCAAAATGCTAATGTCATTTTGAATACTGCTAAATATACCTCAGTGTTTTGTTATGTTGCTTAAATTTAAGGGAGTCATAGGCTTGGGGCCTAGTGGAGCAGTAGATGGTGTGAAGAGATAATGATAGAAGACACAGCTTCTCTGCCACTTCTTCCTGTAACCCCATGGGTATGTCTTTAAGTCTCTGTCTCCATGAATAGTGAGTATAAAGAAAAAGAATAAAATTCTAGATTTGAAGTATGAATAGTTACAAGATCTAGGAGGAAAAACCCCCAATATTACGAAGAAGATATTTTAAGCATAAGCACATGATGCATCCGTCATTAACCAGAAACTGCAGACTTTTTACAGCTCACTAAAAGATAAGGTCAAACTGTATCTTTGAAAAATATCTTTGAAATCTTCATACTTATTCTAATAAACATCATGTTTGCAAAATGAACTGGCAAGTTTTAAAAGGTGCATTATTTTGTCTAGGCTGAATGGTGGTAATGCAGATGTAACCGTGCATTTTAAGATAATAAATCCACGATGATATGCAAGATAACCCAGTAAGTTGCCTTATGGTTAAAGGGATCTACATGCTAAAATAGGACTCAGGTATAAGCAGTGAATCCAGGAAGTGTGAATTATGAATCCAGGACGTCTGGCAGGAAGTAGACAAGAGCACTTGAAGTGCCAAATTGAAGACAAAGGCCCTTCCCGTGCAGTTTACTGCAAAGAAGAGTTATCACAGGTGTTCTTTTGTTGTTAGCTTCACCCACCCCTTTGGAAAAATGAAGCAGTATAAGAGCCTATAAACTTTAGGAAGCAAAGGAGATGGGAAGTAGACATTCCCTTGTCCTAAGTACAGAACTCAAGGATGTAGGGTGAAATCTAGCTAGGTAAAATAGGATGTTGATTTTTGAGACAGTCTTGTTTAGTATAGGAACGTTGTGTTTTTCATGGTCATCAAAGGCAACTTTGTTTTCATCTTCATTTGCTTAGAGCTTTTAATCAAGGCTATCATTTACAGACCATCTGTGTCAAATCCAGTTCTCAGAGAAGCAGATGCTGAGACAGAATTAGCCATTCAAGGGCTTTATTGGGGGAAGGAAGTATGTTACCTATGAGGGACAAAAGGAGAAGCAGCAGCATTGGATGAGGAATCCTGGCAGAGTGGGATGTTGATGTGATACCTGTGAAAGGAAAGGGGACAAGAAGGATTGAGCAGAGAGAGCTCAGACTATGATTTGATGAAGCTCTGACAAAGGCTCCCTTTAGGGAGCAGCAGAACAAAGAAAGCCCAGGAGAAGAGTCTCCAATTGGGTAGAACTGGCCACACAGTATCCCCACCGTGATCCCAGGTTGCCAGGAGCTGCTGGGGGGAGTGTGGCCTTGACTCACATGCTCTGGTGGTTCCTGGTTTTCAACTGATTGCACTCCTCACCCGTGAAAGGCCAGTTCTTCTGAATGGGATCACAGCTCAGCAGCTGCCACACTACCTTCACGAATAAGATATTAAAATCAAAAGCTCATGAAAGCTTTAGCTCAGATTAGGTGTTTTGGGGGGATGCTAAAAAGGTCAATAGAAACAAAACCCTTTGTAGAAGATGTACTTGGTAAGTGTTGGATGACTCACATTATTTTTCACCTGTTAAATGTGGATAATGACACCATCATCCTTACCTACCTTACAAAGTTAGAGAAAGTATAAAGCATATCTACGAAAGGTGAGAAAAATGAGTACCATGTAGAAACGTGAGAGGCAGTGCAGTGTAATAGAAAGTTCTTTGGAAAAGAAAACAGGGCTGTCTGTTTACTCATGGAGAAAGGAAACAGTTACTAAAATCAGAAGAGACGTATAAAAATAATTTAAAATGCATCAGGGAGCTAGATTTTAAATTTGCTATATCTAGTCTTATTGTACAAATAATGATCCTCTGGTGATCTTGAGTTTCCTACTACAGGCTTCTAAAACTAGGGATATTTTATATATATATACATACACACATATATTTATACTTAAAGTAAAAAATACTACTTAGTTGTTATTTTTAATTTCACAGGAAAAAAGGTATAATGCAAAAGATGTTACCTGAAACCAAGTTTTTTTTTTTTTTTTACATTAGAGGTTGGCAAACTTTTTCTATAAAGAGCCAGATAGTAAATATTTTAGGCTTCCATGGGCTTTGTGGGCCACATTTGGGACTCTGTTGCATATTCTTTTTCTTTTTTACAATCCTAAAAATGTAAAACTTATTCGTAGCTCAAGGACATACAAAAACAAGACCTAGACTACAAACCCTACTGTAGATTGAATTCTGCTTCCTTATTTTACTTCAACAAACTTTCATAAATGGGAACAATCCCAAATTGTATATTGTATTAAAAATGGACTTTGAAGTCATATTGGCATGGATTTGAATCCCACTACTATTCTTTACTAGTTCTGTGACTTAGGCAAGTTATTTAACTACTCTGGTGCTCAGCTTCCTCATATCTAGAAAGAGACAAATGCTACCTGGCTGAGTGATTAATTGGATTTAATGAAATAATTTTTAATGGCATTTTGCTCAGTGATTATCACATAATTAAAACCTTAACAAATGTTACTTCCTTTCTTTCCTTCCTGATCTTGTTTGACATTTCTTAGCCTTTTATTTCTTATTTTGAATTGTTCTAACACAAATTAAACTGTGTATTTCTATTATCTTAGTAGAAACTCTCACTTTGACCTAATTTGAGATAAAATAATTTGGTGACATTTATTACTTTGTACAAATTATTGGCTTTACTACTTCTTACATCAAAACACTACCTACCAAATGCAGTCACTCCTGAATTTCTTTACTAGTGTTTCACAATCTAAAATTCTGGAATGTTAATAGATTCTGGTAGTAAAACTTTTACAAGAATTTTAGAGAACTTAATTCTCACTGAATCTGTAACAATATAAACATTTTGAATCATAGGCTATACTAGTAGCTAAAAATCCAAACTCAAAAAAACAAAAAGTTTTACATAGTGAGGTGGAGATAATTATTTTACTATTTTGTGCAATAGTGTTCTATGATCATTTGACTTCTACCCACAACTCTATGAAGACTACCAATTATGCACCCAGTGTTGGAGCACCTAATGTGTGAAGCATCTATTAACAGGCCTGAGGGAAAAATAGACAGGAATACAATAATTGTCAGGGGCTTCAACATCCCACTTTCAACAATGGAGAGATTATCGGACAGAGAATCAGTAGGGAAACATTGGACTTAAACTATAATGTTAAACCAGATGGACCTGTTAGACATACAGTATATTCCATCCAACAACAAAGGAATATACATTCTTCTCAAGTGCACATGGAACAATCTTTAGAATAGATTGTATTAGGCCACAGAACAAGACTTAATCAATTTAAGAGGATTGAAATAATATCAAAAATCTTCTCTAAACACAATGGTATGACACTTGATATCAATTACAAGAGGGAAACTAATATTCACAGATATGTGGAAATTAAACACCGTGCTCCTGAACAACCAGTAGGTCAAAGAAGAAATCAAAAGGGAAATAAAAAAATACCTCAGACAAATGGAAATGCTGATACAACATTCTAAAATTTATGGGATGCAGCCAAAGTAGTTCTAAGAGGGAAGTTTATAGCAATAAACACCTACATTAAGAAAAAAGGAAGATATAAAATAAAACAACCCAACTTTACACATAAAGGACTTAAGGAAAGAAGGACAAACTAAGCATAGAATTAGTAAAAGACAGGAAATAATAAATATCAGAGTGAAAACAAATGAAATAGAGACTAAAAAGATAATAGAAAAGATCAGTGCAACTGAGAGCTTTTTTTTTTGTAAACAGACAAAATAGACAAACCTGTAGTTATATCAAACTAAAACATTTTTGCACAGCAAAGGAAAACACCAACAAAATAAAAGGACAACCCACAGAATGGGAGAACATTATTCTCTAATACATCTGATAAGTGGTTAATATCCAAAATTTGTAAAGAACTTATACAAAACTCAATACCAAAAAATACAACCCAATTAAAAAATGGGCAAAGGACCTGAATAGGCACTTCTCCAAGGAGGACATACAGATGGTCAAAAGACATATCAAAACATGCTCAATGTCACTAATCATCAGAGAAATGCAAGTTAAAACCACAATGAGCTATCATCTCACACTTGTTAGAATGGTTATCATTAATCAGAAAACAGGTGCTGGTGATGATGTTGAGAAAGGAGAACCCTTTTACACTATTGGTGGGATTGCAGACTGGTGCAGCCACTATGGAAAGCAGTGTGGAGATACCTCAAAAAGTTAAAAATGTATTTGCCTTTTGACCCAGTGATCCCACTTCTGGCAATATAGCCAAAGGAAACCAAAACACTAATTCAAAAGAACATAAGCACCCCTATGTTCATTGGAGCATTATTTATAATCACCAAGATATGGCAGCAGCCCAAGTGTTCATCTGTAGATGAGTGTATAAAAACAGCTATGGGTCATTTACACAATGGAATACTACTTGACTATAAAAAAAGAAAATATTACCCCCTGCAACAGTGTGGGTAGAAACCAGAGAACATTAAGCTAAGTGAAATAAGCCAGTCGGAGAAGGGCAAATACCATATGATCTCACTCATATGTGGAAATCTAATGAACAAACTAAACTAACAAGAAAATAGTGACAGACTCATAGATGAAGAGCAGGCTGACAGCTAAGGGTAGGGGGGGGAGGTTAGGGAATGGAGGGATTGAATAAAAAGGAAAAACGACTCATGCTCAAGGACAAAGATGTGGTGATTTGGGGGATGAGGGTGTATAAGAAGATTAAATGATAATGGAAAAAATACAACAAAAAATTTTAATGTATTGCTGGATGATGTTTGCCAATATTTTGTTGATGATGTTAGCATCTATGTTCATCAGCAATATTGGCCTATAATTTTCTTCCTTTCTTGTATCTTTTTCTGGTTTTGGGATTAGGATGATGCTGGCCTTATAAAAAGAGTTTGGGAATCTTACCTCTCCTTAGATTTTTTGAAATAGTCTGAGAAGGATAGGGGTTAGCACTTCCTTAAATATTTTGTAAAATTCTCCTGTGAAAGCTTCCGGTCTAGGGCTTTTGCTCAATGGGAGCTTTTTGATTGCTACTTCAATTTCATCAGCTGTTATCTGTTATCAGTCTCAGACTTTCTGCATCTTCTTGATTCAGTTGTGGAAGATTATATTTTTCTAGAAATTTGTCCATTTCATCCAGGTTTTTAAATTTCTTGTCATATACTTGTTCATAGAAATTTCTTGCAGTCCTTTGTATTTCTGTGGTATCAATTATAATCTCTCTTCTTTCATTTCTGATTGTGTTTATTTGGATCCTCTCTCTTTTTTTCTTGATGAGTCCCTTTAAAGGCTTGTTTGTTTTGTTTATCTTTTCAAAGAAGCTGCTCCTGGATTTGTTGATCCTTTGAATTATTCTTTTAGTCTCTGTGTCATTTAATTCTGCTCTGATCTTTATTATTTCCTTCCTTCTACTTGTTCTGGGCTTTGTTGTTGTTCCTCCATTTCTTATAGATGTAGGGTTAGTTTGTTTATTTGAAATATTTGTCTTTTTGAGGTAGGCCTGTTTTGCTATGAACTTCCCTCAGGACTGCCTTCACTATGTTGCATAGGTTTTGGACAGCTGTGTGTTCATTTTCATTTGCTTCAAGAAACTTTTTGATTTCTTCCTGGATCTCATTATTAACCCATTCATTGTTTAATAGCATGCTATTCAATTTCCATGAACTTGAGTGTTTTTTGAGTTTTTTTCCTTCAGGTTGGTTTCTAGTTTCAAGCCCTTGTGGTCTGAGAAAATGCTTGATATGATTTCAATTTTCTTGAATTTGTTGAGACTTGTTTTCTGTCCTATCATGTGGTCTATTTTTTTAAAATACTCCATGTGCATTTGAAAAGAATGTGTGTTTTGCTTCTTTGGGATGAAAGGCTCTATATATATCAGTTAAGTCCATTTGATATAAGGTGTTGTTCAATGTTGCAATATCCTTATTGATATTTTGTTTGGAAGATCTGTCCATTTTTGACAGTGGAGTGTTAAAATCCCCTAGTATAACTGTATTGCTGTCAATATCTTTCTTGAAGTCCTCCAAGACTTTCCTTATATATTTGGGTGCTCCTATTTTGGGTGCATATATGTTTATAATGTTTATGTCTTCTTGGTGGATTCTTCCCTTGAGTATTATGAAGTGTCCTTCTGGGTCTCTTTTTTATGGCCCTTGTTTTGAAGTCTATTTTATCTGATATGAGTATTGCTATGCCAGCTTTTTTTTCCCTGTCAATTTGCTTGGAATATTTTTTTTTTGCAACCCTTCACTGTCAATCTGTATAGGCCTTTTGTTCTGAGATGGGTCCCTTGTAGGCAGCATGTGTGGGGGTCATGTTTCCTTATCTATTCAGCTGCCCTATGTCTTTTGATTGGAGCATCTGCCTTTGACCTGGCAATTCCACTGCTGTGATTATTCCCTCAGAATCCTAAAACACCAATTCAAAGGAACCTATGTGCCCCAATGACCATAGCAGTGCGATTTATATTAGCAAGTACTGGAAGCAGCCTAAGTGCCCAGCAGTAAATGAGTGGAACAAGAAACTGGTACATTTGCACAATGGAATACTGTGCAGCAGTAAGAAAGAAGGAGCTCCTACCTTTGCAACAGCATGGATGGAACTGGAGAGCATTATGCTAAGTGAAATAGGCCAGGTGGTAAAAAGACAAATACCGTATGATCTCACCTGTAAGTGAAACCTAATCAACAAAACAAACAAATGAGCAAAATGGAAATAAAGAACAAACTGACAGTAACCAGAGGGGAGGGGGAAGGGCATAACTGGGGAAATAAGGGGAAGGGTTATCAAGGAATGTGTACAAAAGACCCATGAACAATGACAATGAGTGGGTAGGATTGAGTGTGGGAGATGAGGATGGGTGGGGTGGGGGAAAGTGGTGGGAAGAAAATGGGGACAACTGTAGTTGAACATCAATAAAAAATATTCTGTAAACTAAAAAAAAAAATTAAAAAAAAGAAGACCCAAATAAATGAAATTAGGAATGAGAGAAGAGATAACAACATAACTAATAACACAGAAATAAGAATCATAAGAAACTACTATGAACAATTATATACCAACAAATTAGATAACTTAGAAGAAATAGATCAGTTCCTGGAAACATACAACTTACCAAGATTGAATCATGAAGAAATAAAAAATCTGAACAATCACTAATAAGGAGATTTAACCAGTGGTAAAAACCTCCCCCAAAAGAAAAGTCCTTTCTCCAGGACCTCAAGGACCTGGGTGGGCATCACTCCATTAAAATGTAATCTTTAAGAAACATTGTGCTCCTATCCCTTCAGTCTCTGAAGGAGGACAGTAGGAGCCTAAGCACCAATTAGCAAACATTGATGACTGAGCCGCTTTGACCAGCCTCCCCTAATATCCTGTACTACTTTTGACTAGCTCACTCCCAGTGTTTAAAAGCTTTCCCACCTTTGTTTCAGTGGAGTAGAGTTTAATCTCTCTCCCCTATTGCACTGGTCTTGAATACTTTCTTCAAGAAAGTATTCCTTGTCTTGAAGACCTTAGTCTTTCAACTTCCTTGTCTTTTTAACTTGTGCAGTGCAATTTCCCTTTGACTATGATTGAGAGTGAAAATTCTGGAGTCATACTCTGACTCCATTTTACTATGCAAGTCACATAATCTTACTAAGCTTCAGTTTGTATGAGTAAAGTGGAGATGATGGTACCTACGTGCATGATTCCTGTGAGGTTGGTGTGGGTTAATGAATGTAAAAGTCTTGGCATGCTCTGAGGTGTATCAGGTACTCCATTAAGTTTCAGTCTTACCTTTTTGGCTAATGACTACATGGAAAGCTTCCTGGTAGCTTTTTTCCTTCCTTCCTTCCTTCCTTCCTTCCTTCCTTCCTTCCTTCCTTCCTTCCTTCCTTCCACTTCCTTAGTGTATTTACTATATGTTTCTGTTTGCTAAATTACCCATATGTACATTTCCGGGATCAACTTTGTAAAGTTAAATCTATCAATTTAGTTCTGGAAATAAATAAAGATAAAAATGTACCATAAATAGTGAAAGCATGCAACCAGTTATGCATCTGGCCCTGAAGTAGATTGAGGTAGGGTGCAGGGATCAGTTACCACTGAGACTGTGCTGAGAAATAGCACCTGTGGGCAGGAGAGGCAGAGCTGCTATGTTTTATCTGCAGACACGCTAGCAAGCTGCATTCCAGAGCAAATGGAGAAAACTCTGTGCTGTTTATATTTTAAAGTTCAAAACACCTCCTACTTAGGCTTTCCTAAAACCAAAAACTTAAACTAACATTTAAATACTAAATTTTCTTTTAATAGATATTTTAAAATGCAAGTTGTCTTTCAATACTACTCTGTTGTTTTGTAGCTACATCATGAAATGTCTCAATCCCTAAATTTTAAAGAAATATGTATGAAACAAAACATTTTAAAAGTTGAAACTGTTTTCATTTGGGAGGGAGCATGGTAGCATACAGTTGGGAACTACTGCACTGCAACTGTGCGTCAGAATAAGTATCCAGGCCGAGCAGCGCCCCCATCCAGTGTACGCTTTCTCTGTGACACTGCTTCTCCCTCCTCCTTCCCCAAAGTAATCAGAAAGAGACTCACTTGGATTGCCTTCTGACTTTTAACAGTTTATATTCTGTTTGGAAACTCTGCTTGCAATTCTGACTGACTTAACAAAGAACAGTGATGGTATGGACCAGTCTGAGAGGCGGAAGCACTGCATTGATGTTCCATTCTTAAACGCAGACAATGTGCTCATGTTTTTTTAAAGAGTCATTGCCTCTTACAGTCTCTTCACTATGTTTATACTTCCTGTTAATGGGGGCTCCTGTAACTTTTGGTTTATATTTTCCCATTGTTTGCTCTCATCTCCCCCTCTATGTTACTGGGAGGGGGTTACAAGAAAAGGCAGAGCCTCATAGGCTGTATGAATACAAATAAAAAGACATGTGGTTTATAGATGTCTAGTTTATAGATGTCTACTTGGAGGGAAGGGAATTTGGGAGGAAAATAAAAAGACCGAAAATCTAAGTCAACTCAGAAACATGATATGCCTGTGATGAAGTAAGGCTGTAGGTTGGGAAGTTAGTTGTTAGGGCCCCCAGTTTTATATATTTTATCCTAAGGCACCATTTTGTTTAATAAAATGAAGATCTAGGGCTGCTTTTAAACTAACAGTTCCTTAAGACTTAATTATAAAGGTTATATTTTCAGAGGACAAAAGCATTATTCATTTGTCTGTTCATGTCTTCCAGGTTTATCTTGCAGATTATGGACTTGCCTACAGATATTGTCCCAACGGGAACCACAAACAGTATCAGGAAAACCCTAGGAAAGGCCATAATGGGACGATGGAGTTTACTAGCTTGGATGCCCACAAGGGAGTAGGTAAGTTTCTCTTTTCTTATTTTTGTTTCATAAGAATCGTTAAAAGAGTAATAGGACTCCATGAAATGACCTTTGCCTAGTCCCTTTGATGAGTGAGCGCACTGGTGAGATTTTTATCAAAAGGAGTGAATTCCTGTGTGCCAGTGAATATTTGTGTTAATGTGGAGGAGGTACAGACTGTGGCAAGTGAAAAAAGGCAAAAAGGATGTCAAGAAAGCAAAGCTTGATGCTCATTTTGGGCATGAAATTACTAGTTTGTGTAGGTTCAACTTGGAGGTCAGCAACTGGGTTTTTCTGCTGCGGTGAACATGAGAGGTTTGGTGGAGGCGCGCCTGTGAAGAGTTGCTCCTGTTTTTCATTGTGCCCTTACCAGAGCCTTGGGAGATGCCACCTCTCAAAACGAAGGAAATCTTTTCTGAAACTATAAAGTGTTAACTTGTGGAAATCTCTCCTAGTCTCTTTTCATATATCTTACTTATTTAAACTCACTTTGATGGTATTGGAAACACATTTGCAGGTAAATTACATACATAGTCCTTTTATTGGATATTGATTGCACTGCCTTGCATGCCAAGGCAGACTTAATTCAACAATTCCCTAATTAGTTAAAGTCATAACCTATGTCTTGTATTCATTTACCATTAATTAAACCTTAGCTGTTTATTACACTGCAGTCCAAATCCAATAGCCGACCCAGAAAGCCATGGAAAAGGAAGTGGGAGGTCAATATTGAAAATATATGGCACGGAGTCCCACTGATGGTTGCTTTGTTCCCAATCAATATGGTCAATGCAACTGTACTTTCTTAGTTGCTCTGTCAGCAAGACAAAAAGTCAATTCTAATGTTATGCTAGGGAAAGAAAGGGTGATTATTGAAAAACTTTGGTTTTCAAAATTATATTTTTTAAACTTTGTTTATAAAAGTATTTTAAAATGTGCTAAACCATACAAATAATTTTAAACAGCTCTGAAAGAATCACATTCTCACTGAAAGGCAGTTGGACATTTGTACTTGTTAATGACTGTTGAACTGTTACCCTAACTGGAGACTTTCTAACGAGTTTTACTTGGTGCAAACAACTGTAATATTACTGCTTTTCCTATTAAAAGGACCATTGGCCATGTAATGTAGAGGGTCTCGATAATTTCCCAGAGCAATTAAAACCCACCCTAGTTTAGGGGAGGCCAGTGAAAAAGTGAGACAAGTGCAGGTGTGTCAGTTGTATACTTTCTTCCTTCCAGGTAGAATGGTGGGTTAAATTTTCTAAAATAGAAATTAGCTTTTATACTTTGGATTAGAGTAAAAGAAATTGCTATATTACTTTTCAAGGATAGTTTGGTTAGAAAAGTAATGGTCACTCAAGTTAAGAGTGTGTGTGTTTTTTCACCATGTACATTGTTAATGAATCAATGAGCATTTAAGCTTTAATTAAGTTAGAAATGTAGGGATCAAATGCTCATTGATACTGGGTTCTTGTTCAGTTTAAAGTTCTTTTACTGTCAGTGAATTTTGTTCTTCGATTCTGCCAGATTTATTAGTGTAAAAGAATTTTGAGAAACCTGGGAGTACATTTTTGCTAGTGGTATAACTGGAAATTACAGATTCTTAAGCATTTGTCTGGTTATGTTAACTTATAGTTGGGCCACCTATTTCAGCTGGTAGGTCTAATCCTGATACACTGTGGTTTTGACTATTAAAACACTAAGAAACCAGTGTGATTGTTGAATGGGGAGAAGAGCTTTTACTTGTTGGTCTGGTCAGTGATTGAACTGTGGTAATTCTGAATGTCCTCTCCAATTATTCCATAGTTTAGGGCAGTGTTTATTGTGCTACCTTCATAAAAGACTTGAACAAATTTTTATTCTGTAGACCATTTAAGTTGTTTCCCCCCTCAGTAATGATATATGTAATGAGTAGTACAGATTTGATCATGCTACTTCTTTGGAGGAGAATATTGAACTGAAAATGATTGTAGGAAGATATCGCATCCTGGGAGGACTATTCAGGGAAGAGCCTATCTTGCAAATTTTTGGTATTTGTTGGAAAGTTATATGCTGGACTAAATATTCATTTTTATAGGTTTCATAGGATTCCTATAAAGATTTCTTTAATGCATTTACAATAGAATATGTGCTAAACTTATAGGCATATCTGTATCTATATATAGATATACATAAATATGGGCACACACATAGCTGCATGTATATATATATAAGCATATATATGCATGCATGTGCACACACACACACTCAAGTTTTAATATGTAGTTTTAGTCTGGTATATAAAAGTAAAGGGTTTTATATCCTGAGATGTTTGAACTTACTCCTAATATTTTGCATTTACTTTCCCAAAATAAAACATTCCACTTTAGACTTTTATTAGAAATGAAATAATTATTTAGCTATATCTGGGAACTAGAATAAGCAGGGCCACAAACCTGTAGGTTAATGCAGAAGGTCAGATTTATAAATATTTATGTGTTTACTTTCAGTCCAGTCACTATGTAGTTTAATCTTAGAAAAATCTTTTCTATACCAGTCCAACTAAGAGATCAAAAAAATACTTAGAAAGATAATGCAAAGGAAAACATAAAGAACAAAACAAGTTATCACTTGGAAATGGACCCTCAGGTTGTCGAGGCAGCTGGTGTGTGTCAGGGGTGTGTGTGTCCCGTCAGGCCTGGGGGAGTGAGTGTTCAGGCCGCAGTGTGAGACCGGTTTATGAATTAGCCATTCTACAGAGACTGTTAACCTGATCAGACTATCTGGTCTCTGCCCTTTCTGTCGCAGTTATTCACAAACCATAGCTAACTCTCATTTTTCTGTGGATTAGTTGTTTTTTTATGATGGAGATTGTATAAGGTGCTAATTGGCAATTTCACCTAAGCATTTTCTAGTTCAGCTTTATGTAAAAGCAGGATTACTTGTATTATTACAAACCAAAGAGATATATAGAGATGGATAGCTAGATTGACAGATGGATAAATTTTCCATTCCTGGAACTATCATGCACGCATATATCTGTATTTTTTAAAAAAATTGCAGTTACTCTTTCAAACTAATTTTCTTGTACGACCCAAAGGTATGGCTGAAGTTCTTCATTTAGTGTAAAATTGGTGTAATGTATGTTGGACTTATCTCTTTTATTATTAATTTTTTGTTCATAAAAACTAACATGTATAAACATTGATATTTTGGGCTCATTGCCTAATAATTAAAGAGAATTATATCTGTGTCAAATACACTATTTTAAAATTTGTTACATTCTCAGTAATGTTAAAAAAGCAATATTTGGATCAATATGTGGTATGGATTTTTGTAGATTTTTCTACTCACTGAGGCATGCAGTCAATACCTAATTTCTCTAAAGATATACTGCATTTAACATATTGAGCTTTTTTAAATACTCAGACCTATGCATTGAGTATATAATACCTGTTTTAATTTGGCATCATTGATGACCATAAAATATGATGTCTAAATTGCATTTTAAATGTCTGTTTATTTATGTAATATATTCAGTATCAAGGAAAGATATATTATATACTTTTTTATTTTTGCCAGTTGCTGTCGTATATGAAATCCAAGTCTTGTGTTATTTCTTGCATGGTTTCATTTCACTCTGATTTAGCACTCCAACTTACAAAATATATGTGAAATAAACTGAGAATGTATTTTCATGTTACCAAACTTGGGGAAGTGACATGGTTTATACAAAATTTATCCTCTCAAACAATGATTCAAAACAGGAGCCCATTTTCAATGATAAGATGTCAAGGAAAACCATCAAGCTATTGATATGCTCTGTTGGATCTGTTACTAATCAGAAAAAAATACTGTTGATTTCTATTTTTAGGTAAATTTGACTGTTGTAAATAGTCTTTGGTTGATGTGTTTCTAAACAATAATGAAAATACTATTTCTTCTCCATGGCATGACCCAATTTTGAAAATTTTTTATTAAAGATTTTATTTATTTTTAGAGAGAGGGACAGGAGGGAGAAAGAAAGGTAGAGAAGCATCAATGTGTGGTTGCCTCTCACACACTCCTCAACTGAGGGCCTAGCCCACAACCCGGGCTTGTGCCCTGACTGGGAATTGAATCGGTCTGTGCTCAATCCACTGAGCCACAGCAGCCAGGGCCCAATTTTGACATTTAGACATAACTTTTAAAGTCATAAGACAGGTGGAACTCTTTGGTTTGATTAAGAATACACATTGGCCAAATGTAAGATACCTTTACTTTTGCTCTATTGAATTAACTTTTCCTAAGCCTTCACTCTAGTGTTTCAAACAAACTCCCCCCAAAACAAAACTAAGACTTAGAATTTAAAAGGTACAGAAAAAATAAGGGAGACCTGGGTTTAATATTTTATTTGCAATGTCATGCACTGCGTTCTCTTTTTCTAGTAACCTTTTTGAATTTGCAAAAATGTATTGCCACTATAACATTTTCCAGCATTTTACACATCTGAATTTACAAAATATTAACATAGGTTACTAGTTAGAAAACTAAAGTTGAAATTTGTTTTGCATATACTCCCCTTCACTTGATGAGGTGAGCATCTTACTCAGATACGTTCTGCTTTCTTGTTGTCATTTCTGAGCATATAAGCTGGTATTTGGGACATTTAAACTCTGTCTGCTTGAGGCAAAAGTTTTCAAGTTCACTTTATTATTTCCTACCAAACTTGTTTTTATTCACACTTCATAATGTTACTCTGTATAACAAATAAAACTAAACAGAAAACACTTTAGGCAAATAATCAGACCCATTTGGAGATTAACGTGCTCACTTTTCTTTTTCTCCCAATGTCTCTCATTCCATTTGGTGAATTGGGCTCAGATAATTTCACGCTGGTTTGTTTTTAGAATAAGGACCGGTTCTCTAAGGTAGCTCCTCTGTAGTTCTTGTACCAGCTTCGGAGGACTATTTAGCACTTTGTGAGTTAACATTTTAATTAGACACCCTTCTTCAGTAGTTTGAAAGAAATAGTATCTTGAAAGGATAGTTGCATAAAAAATTTTGTTAATGCCACAGCTTGGACCTCAGTATCTGTTGCTTGTTTATTCCTTACCAAAAGAACTCTCTTTGAGTCACTATCTCTTTCAGTATTTTAAATTAAAATGACTACTTCAAATAATTCCCTAACTGTAGAAGTAGTATATGTAATGTTGTTTGAATGGTGTTAAAAGTAATGATGGAGGCAGGGTAATTATTAGCGAGTGTGGGCTTTGGATTTGAAAGACGGATTTCAATGCAGAGCTCTGTCAGTTTTTGCTCTGTGATACTGAGCAAGTTATTTAACCTCTCTGAGCCTCTATTTTCTTATTTGTCAACAGGGTTAATAATACTTACCTTCTATTGTTAGGATGATTAAATGAGATAACATAAAAGTAGTTGGAGTGTCTGGCACAGCAGCAGCTCCATAAATTACATCAGTTGTTTTTTTTTTATTGATGCATTTCAGTGTCAATTGTTTCTGTAATCTGCTTGCTAGTGAAATAGAACTCAAATCCCCACCAGTGCCTTTTTTTTTCAATCGTTTTTACTCTTAGCAATCCCTTACAATTTAGAAATGTTGAGCAGTTGAGAACAACACAGACTTTCCATGAAAAGAGTCATTTACCTTGCTTTGTATTAGTAAGCTAAATAAAAGTTAGATGCTAAACTGTATTTGGAAACTAACAAGAGACTATAGAAGGAAAATATTAGTAACTAAATTTTGCTACATTCCAATAGCACTGTAAGTAATAGTTTGATTTTTTTAGGAAGTCTATATAAAAACATACCATTAATGATTGTATTAACTCTCAAATGCAACTGAAGAACCCTGTTACAGTGTGGTGATTGTGGGGGAAGGGGATGGGTAAGGGTGGGGTAGGGTGTGGGAGATCAGTGGTGATGGGACAAGCAATAAAATAAAAAGTAAATGAACAAAGGAATACAAATTATACAGAAACAAAAGAATCCATAATATATTTCGGCTTTCAAATTTAAAAAATATTTTTATACTTAGCCATTAATAATCCTCTTCAACTATAATCAGTTCTTGTTTTTATTTTCAGCATTTTATTTCTTTTGAAATACAAAGGAGTAATACCTGGGATAATGCAGTAAATATCAAAATATTCATTTCCTAGATTCAATAATTATTATTTTTAATGTCTTTATATTTCAATGTATTTTAAAGTCAATTAAAAGTACAATTCATTGTGCTATTTACATATTATCTAGAGTATTTATTTTTAATTAAATTAATAGGCATTAAAATCACTTTTCTGTGTACAGCAGATGGAAAGAAGACATAACTGTAGGTAGAATCTCAGCATTTGACTTCACTAAAACACATCACACTTTGTAATTTGTTTTTCTAGGAAGGAATTTCAGGCAGCATATGTATTTAGAAACACTTTTAGTACACCGATCTTACTCTTTAATGATGGAAAAGAGTAACTACAGGATGTTTTAAAACATCACATGTATTTCTGCTGAACTTAATGGAAACAGTGGTAAAATTCTTGCCTAACCATAGTTATTAATGTATATATACAGTACAAGAAAATAAGTAAAAAAGTTGAAAATGTGGTAATGTATTTTAATTAGGTAAGACCAAACTATAACAGTGAAGGAAAGTTAACTCTCAAAGGGCTGTTTCAAATGAAGACCAGTTTATGAACGATTGGCTTCAGAAATCTAAATGACTTGTCATTATGGCAGCTTTCTATCAATTAATCCCTCAGTTGGAGGGTGGCGGGGGGGAGTGACTGGGAAGGTTCATTCCATTTTAATTCTTGATTGTTTTTCCTCAGAGAGCCTCTTGTGTGAAGCCTGTGTCATCCAAACAGGTGCCAGAATAGAATTTTTTGAAAATTAGAGGATGTGAATTTTCTTAAGTGGTGCTAATCAGGAATTGCCATAGTGGAAAAGGGACTTGTGAGCACATCTGTACAAACGGAACCATTCCATTATTAATGGGAGATTTATTGCTGAAGAAATCACTACCAAACAGTGTGCTAGCGATCATGTTTTTATTTTCATACGAGAGCCAGCACTTGCATTAGGACATTGCCAAAGCCCGTGCAGAAGGTAAATGGCCCCATGGGATTGTCGCATTCTGCTAGACTGAAGGGCCTTTAATAATCCAGTACTTTAATAGCAGTTAAGATGGAGTATGTGTAAAGGCTGATTTTGTCTTCTGCTTTTATAATAACTCATGTGTGGTAACCAAAGTAGTTGTGATGTGCTGGGAGCATTGTTCTCAGGTAACTTTTAAAAATAAAAACTAAGTTTACTGAGTGGTGTTTTGGACTTTGTTTAATGAAAGATAACAAAACAGGATCCCTGCTTACGGCACATGTAACAGCCACAGATGACACTTAGGAGATTGTATGTCCCTGCACAGATGAGCGTTCAAATGATGGTAGAAACATGAATACCAACCTATTGTCTTGTAACAATTTGGAATGGTTGTAAAAGTGAGTTTATTTTGTGGGATTTTATTCATGTTTTAATTATTACTTTAATAATATTTGTTATATTTGACATGTTCCATAGATTTCATTGTCCATCTTTTGGAATAAGCCACTTTAAAAATGTAAAATAAAATTATGATGGAACTAGTCTATAGCATTTAGTAGTTTGAGCTAAAGAATATTTGCAATGGCCTGAAAATGTTATTTCACTGCATTTTATATGGAAAGCCATCTTGTAAATGCTAAAAGCCTCTCTTTGGCTTCAAAATCAACTTCCCACACCCTCTGCCACACTCCCAGGCACACCGTTGCCTCATCCTTATAGTTCCGGTTCCGGATATTTGATCAGAATCTTAGTGCAGAACTGTTTATATCTAAAATTAGTATCTGTAAAAGTTTAGAACCCTGTACCCAAAATAGTAGTCATATTTTATCCTGTACTTTCATTAATTAAAAAATATCTTAAGAGAGACCTGCGTTTTAATCCTGCACACTAGATGGCAGTTTTGTCATATTCTTCCCACTTCAGATGGTGCCAGTGTGAGTGGAACAGAAAAGGCCATCAGTGTTTAGTCTGCACTCACAGGGTCTCTGCATGACCAATGTGGACCCCGTGGGCTTCCTGGAACATATGTTAGCAATTTAGCTGCAGACATTTATTTCTTTGTTTTACTGCTTGGCTCTTTGAGAAAGTGTTGGTGCCAGGTTATGGGTTGTCTGGATCATGTCAGAGGCCATGGAGATCAAGTTCATGTGACAGGCTAGACTAAGGAAGGATGAAGTTGGAGGAGGTGAGGAAACTGACCCTTACTTTCAACAGCAACAAGTCACTGCCTGTCTGTGTGGACTGGAGCCAAACGCCTTGCGCCTAAGTTTTACTCCAGCTGAACAAACAAAACACGTTGCCCATTTGGCTTTTTCATATTTCATCAATAGTAGTGAAATCAGTGATTTCCGTGTTTCTCAAAACTTGCTTATCCCTCATCTTTCTCTCGTAATGCTTACTCCTACAGCCCTGTCCAGACGAAGTGACCTTGAAATCCTCGGCTACTGCCTGCTGCGGTGGCTGTGCGGGAGGCTGCCCTGGGAAGCGTGCCTGTGGGACCCTGTGGCCGTGCAGACTGCTAAAACAAAGTAAAGAGTTTCAGTGTTCCACCATGTGTGGCAGCAGGTCTGAGGGTATCCGTCACAGGGAGTCAGTATCCCAGGGAAGGTACCATGTACCAATGTGATAACCAAAGCACATTCCTTAAATTTGAAAAACAGTATTTACCAAACTGAACAGCTTACAGACATAAACTCCGTTAAGATAACAACTATGAAATCACATGTATGTGAGTGTAATAGAAACTATAAAGTGAAATAGTTGTTCCTTTACATGGTGTTTTCCAAAGCTTAGATTCTAGGTGGTGGTATTTTCAAGGAGGAGTATTTTCAAATTAGCATTGTGTAAGTATAGGCAGATAGTCTGAGGTCAGTTTGACTGATATTAACTGTGCAGAGCAACAATGTGGAATGGGACAAACACGGCCTATATTTTTCGAGTGAGAATAACATGGCTCTTTCTTAATCCTGTGTCTTGAAGGGAGTATATTTTGTTTCTGAAAGGAGAAACAAACAAAAATTTTATGAGGTGTTTATAGGAAAGGTAATCTTGTGAGTCATATAAACGTTTTTAATATTTCACATTCAATTTTTCTCAGCTAGAATGTGTTAGCATGAAAATTAGGTCAGACTGAGAACAGAGCATGTTACTATTTTACTATTTTCTCACTGATCAGGCCTAAGAAAAAATCAATTGCATGTAGCACACAATTGCCATTTTTTTTATTATATAGCAATAAATGCTCAACAGTAGTTATCCACAGATACATTACAACTGGAAAAGGCAGCTATGTTTTAAGTAAGGCATGTTACGACAGAAGTTTACAAAAGGGGCAGCTGATTCAGAGAAACCAATCTTCAAATGCATTGTGGCATTGGTCTCGATAGAGAGAAAAGCTAGCCTGCAGATGCAGGATAGTACAGACTGCATTTGTAAATACTGACATACTGAATATTATATGAAATGTTTCTCCACTTGGAATGTAGATCATCCCAGTCCCTCACCCAAAATGAACACGTTTATATAAGTCAATATTAGAACCATCTAATCAGTTATTTACTGCAGTGATCGATGTGTCCATATTAACCCCCATGGAACTGACATTTTTCAATATATGGGTCAAGTCAAAGCCTAGTAATGGGCATGTATGAATTGTCTCAGTATCCAATTTTCCACCTTGGTTTACTGAATTTGAATAATGTACTTTATTTCAAAGATTAGCATTTTAATTCTAATGGTTATATGTGTTTTTCTCTTATTAAGATTTGCTAATATGATTTTAGATTTTTTATCAATATGCATATATATATGCATTCATTGTTGATATCTTTAATATGCCTATGTGTATATTCAAATATAATAATAGGGGATCATATAAAAATACAATATACTGCTAATAAATATAATCTCTTTACATTTGGGGGATCCTTACATATGTTAATATCTTCATTTTGATTTGATTACTAGTAAAAACCTATAGGTCAGTAAAGCTAATATATTATGAAATGTACAGTTAAGATAAACTGTAGACATTTTCCAACTTCTTATAGTATATAATACATAATTATAATTTATTCAACTTGCTGAGAAGGCATAACACTGAATTTCCCGTTAGGGCATGCTTGCATATTCAGCCATGACACCGTATCTCCCTCATGCCCTTTATTTTCCTGACGTAGGATGATATTAGATCAGAGCATTTCTTGTTGCAGTTCTGCCTGTGCCTGAGTTTATGACTCAGATATTCATGTCAGTAATTTTAGTTGACTGTTTATGTATTTGTGGCTGAAGCAATTTAAGAGAGTTGTACTTGTTCCATGTAAAACACTGAAAATTGGTAGAATAATGGGGCTTTTTTGTTTTGTCTTTTGGATACTTCTTGTTAACCTGTTTAATCGTAGGATAGTATAAAACACTGCCCAATGGTAGGTATTTGAGGAAAAATACTCTTAAAATCCAGACACAGTTTTTCTATGTATTTGTGCATGTTTTTAAGAAAAAATTATGATAGATATTGCTACTTCTACATTTTACACATGTAAACTTTGAATTAAAGCACTTATTATTTAGTTTTAGGTGACTGATATGAAATTGGTCATTGAGAATTGGGGAACCTTCCCCACCCCCACTTTCCATCTTACCATTGCCAGGGCGGGTGGTGAAAAAAGTACTAAAAGTCAAGGTATTGGTGATTCACCAACACAGAATTTGAGTTTTGCTTTCTAATCAGGACAGTGGATCACTGGATCACAAAGTCATTGTGTGTTAACTCTGTTTTGTTGTAGTCTGTTGGATGAGCTCCCTGAGTCAGTGCTTAAATGGGCTCCTTCCGGAAGCAGTTGCTGTAAGTCTGGATGATAACTTCAGCCTTCTCCGATGTGCTTTGCAGCTCACCATATTTGTCACTCTCATTTCGTAGTTGTTTAATCCACCCCGTCCTGTTCCACAGGCATGGGAGGAAACTCTTCAGGGTTACACATACGTTGCTAAAGCAGAGACTGGTTAGATCCTTTTTGACATTAGAATGAAAGAATGCTGCATAAAAATACTTAGACAGCTTTCTGGGCTCTGCCCACTGGGTTTTTTTCTTTAGATATGGATTATGGGAATCATGCCTAGGTTAAATAGTCAGCTTTATCTGGTATGGAGTTGACTTTCTATCTTTGTTTCTCCATATGTTGTTGAAAGAAGATAATGCTGATCTAAGAAAAGACCACTTTCAATCAGTAATTAAAAACCAAAACCAAAACCAAATCATTAAACACTTGAATGCTATTTAGACCCTGGGTCACAGCACCAGAGTTTTGGATTGGCAAAGGCATGTGGTGTTGGGATTTGGAGGTGTGCTTCATTGAATGGTTTTCCCTTTCAAGTTAGTATAGACCATTTCTGGAATTCTTTCATTTACAGTATTTTTAGTAAGAATAATAAGTTGATTGAGAACTACCGAAGTCCCTATTGTTTTCAATGCATGCTGGGCACAGTGAGCACCAGGGTAACAATTGGGTTACGTTGTCTTATGGAGAAAAGCCCCCTTTGGCTCTCATGCTTGCTTTTTCACAGACAGACAAGCAGAGTGAATCTTGTTCTCCATTTATATTGGCCAATCTTATAGTTAGCTTTTAGTTGACTTATGAAAGTGAATAGGAACACTGACCCTCTAGCTAAGGTCAAATAGTGTCAGTTCCCATCTGAGAGTTTAAAAGAGTTAAAGCATCTTAAACCTGTATTTATAGCCGTTCTCTGACAAGGAACCAAACTTTTCATTTTTGTAGGAAATAAAACAAACCAGACCCGCTTTTCCCTTATTTATTCCCCAAGACCCTAAGTCTGCCTCCCCACATCCTACTGTCCCTTTTCTTCTGATGGAGTGGGATGGACGGTAGCGTGTTCTCATTTGGGGGAATGGGTGGAAAGATGGAAACATTGCATTTTTTTTGTAACTCCACTGATTATGTTGGTCCAAAGGCCAGTATTCCTTTTTGACTAATATTCTTATTGGCATTTTTACTGAGCTATATAGTTTGTGTTTTACTCAACAAGACAGCAAAAAAAAAAAAAAAAAAAAAAAGAGCTAGGGAGATGTCAGAATATTTTTTTTAATTGTATAACTCCTTTCCCTTTCCTGTTCCCTTTGCACAAAAGGTAACTGTTCAGTTTCAGGTTAGAAAAGCATGCCCAGATATCCTGGGCCATACAAGATAAATACCTGCAGGCCAGTGTGCATTCCGACACTTCTACACTTCTCTCGTTAGAGCTAGGGTAAGACAAGAGGGGAGTGATACAGAAAATTGTGGGAGGAGCGCCAGGTTCCTCTTGTTCGGCACAAACCATTTGAGTCTATAGTATTATTTTATAAAATGCAGATTTCTTTTTCTAAAGCACAAAACATTGAACCTTTAATAGTAACTGAAGGTCTCTTAATTTAGTCAGTTATGCTTAGAAGAATGGGTATTGTAAGCAGGAAAATTCTACTGATTTATATTTATAAAATGTTTTAGTAATAAACCTTATACAGCCAGGAAGTTGGCAGTATACAGGCCCAACTCAGTGTAATAATAGTAGTTTCAAAAGTTTCTATCTCTTGAAATGATAGTTAATATTTCACTAACTTAAAAAGCAGATAATTTAAGAATATCATGATTGCACAGTAGTCAAAGTATTTTGTTTTATAGCTCTGGAAATGTGCTAGCAAATTTAAAAATGTGCTTAAAATAAGAAGCCCAGATCTTGAAAGGCTAACATGGAAACCCATACTACATCCCAGCAGCCTAAGCTTCAAGTTTACAATAATAAATTTGTAACACAGGTGGCTCTTTCCTTTTTCTCCCTCTCCTTCCCCACTGGGCCCTTGCTTTCTCAAGCCCCAGGCCCGTGAAGGCTTTGCAGGATAGCTGCTCTCAGTTGGCGGAGAGCCAGTCTTCCATGGTCTTCCAGCAGTGACTTGTGAAAAGTATCCCCAACATGTTCAGCTCTGCTCTCCATTTGCTATATTTTGGTTAATCAAATTGCAATCTATAAACCAAACTTGGCTTACTAATCTTGAAAGGCCCAAAGAACAGAATATTTATATTAAAATAGTAGCAACCATACTCTAACCTTTTTTTTTCTTGATCATCCCTTCAGGAATTGGATGGCCCCATAGGGATCCTGAAAACATGAGTTATAAATATGATGAAACCACAGCACTTGCTAGTTAGTAGAAATCTGGTTGAGTGAATAGGAGATAACAGATTGTATGTATTTTATACATCAGAGAGGAAAAAAGTAGGTTGTGTAACTGCCAGAGTATCCAAAACAAACACACAAACATACAAAAAATCCCTTGGAGCCAGGAGTTCTCATTTTAGTCACATTAGCCTAATGTTCCTAGAAAAATAGCTGTGGACAGTATGGCGCATAACAGTCACTCTCTGACTTTCCCAGAGGAGACATAGATGACGACTATTCCTTTTGGAATGTTTCCCCATGGGCAGTGAAACCCACTTTCTCCACATGTCCCCATTTGAATGGAGGTAGGCCTGGAGGGGAAGGGATGGGTTAGGAAATCACTCCTGCCAACCCACCAAGCTTCCCAGATTTTCTTACCACAGGATAAAGGAAGAAATACTTGTGTCTGGGTCAGTAGTAAGTGTTTTTGAAGGGAAGAGTCTTGTAAAGATTAGTTTGTGGAGTATCTAAACGTCACCTTGAAGAAATGATATCACATTAAAAAAAGAAAAGAAAAATGAAAACATGCCCATTTTTTGTAAACAGCATATGGTATTATTGCTCTTGTCTGGATTTTAGATTGAACATTCATGAAACAAAAATGCAAAAACTACATTTGTTTTAAGGCTTCTATGTTTGTATCTTTGGGGTAATAATTCCACTTGTATTTAGAAGTTTGTAGTTCATACATTTTTTTGGTTGGGAGAGATTTACTTTATAGTCCTAGGCAGGAGATTCCAGCAGAGAAAAAAAATAAAAGGTGCAGGTTCTCATCCCTCTGCAGTGAGGCAGGAGGGCTGCAGTGCCATGGACACACCAGGTTGGCTGGGTGTGGAGGACGTGACGGGGGCTTGGCGAAGTCTGCAGTCCATTGTGGCCGAACACATACAAGTCAAGGCCATTTTTAAATGAACTGTTATAATCTCAGAGTTAATGCCTTAATTAAAATTTGGAATGATTTTTTCCTTTGAATTGAGGAGGTTTATAACATATAACAGTTTTTAACTGAATTTTTAAAACTTCAACATAAATAAAGTTTGAGTTATTGTATTATTCAGGTAGTTATTGGTAGTTCTAACCCATAAATCAAAATCTTTAACTATAATTTTAAAAATTTGCTTACTTTGAAAAGATTAGTGAATTATAAATGTCAACAAAGATGCGTAAAAAATTACCAGTTTCTCTCATCTTGTCAAATCTGTAGGTTACTGTATATTTCAGTCATTTTTGGATATCATTTAAAAAGTGCTTTTCATTGAATTGTTCATTCTTAGTTTCTTCAGGATGTGTATGTGCATAAGAGAAAAATAGATTTTGGGGATCCTAGGATCCTGATGTCCCTTGCCAATTATGAATGTCATGTAAAAAAATTTAATACTTCACAGGTGAAATAGCCCAGTATTTGGTGTGTGCTCATAATTTAGCCTATGATGAAAAGCCAAACTATCAAATGCTCAAGAAGATTCTGAACCCAGGTGGAATATCTTTAGGACCACTGGAATTTTCTGCTAAAGGACAGAGTGTAAATGTGCATACTCCAAACAATCACAAAGTAAGTAACGTAGTCCCTGGGATCTTATGCTTGCCTTCTGTGAAGCATTCTTCCAAATGAGGCTGTTTTGGGTTTCAAATGAGTTTGACAACCTGGTTTCTTGCTTATTATATTTAATTCCTTTCTCCTTAACTCAGCTCCAAGAAATTTTGTTGAATGTTCTCTTGATTTTGACATATTATTTCTTACAGAAAACTAGTAGGTTCTGTGTTCTGTTGTATGCTGTTAAAGAAACGAAGCCATCACTGACGTCAGAGAGAGGTCAGAGAGAGGACTAGGTTAGGGCTAATCTGACTTTATTCATGAAAGCCTTTATTTGCTGCTTTTCTTTAGATTTTTTCCTCTTTTTTTGCATACTAAATTTGGCCATAATTTGGTGGTAACAATAATAATCTTAGATTTAAGCATATTATTTGTATGTGCTGATATTTCAATATATAAACAATTCTTTTTAAAAAAGTTATTTTTAAAGTTATATCTCCTTTACTCTGCTGTCTTCCAACTGACACCCTTACATCAAATTCAAAAAAAAGTTGGAACTTGAAAAAAGAATTAAACTTGAAACAATACAAAAGAATTAGCGCAAAACATTTTTTTAAGGCGGTGGGGGAAACCTGTGACTGCTGTCAGCAGCATCATTAGACAGGCAACTAAATGTCCATTTCTTCCTTGACACTATCCACCTGTAAAAAAAAAAAAAAGGTGGGATGGCTTTTTTCCCCTCATGTGTGTATAATAAGGTAGGGTCAGGATGCCATACATTTTTAATATTTCTTGTGAACTTTGGATCATCGGAAGTGTTCATGAGCCAAGAATGCAGGATGCAAACTAATGTGACTGATTGGCTGCTAGATGAATGGTGAGTCAAGTATCAGTGCACAGATGGTTCTGATTTGCTGAATTTTGTAGCTGCTGCAACTGAAGACATAAAATATCCTTCTAGTCATAAATTAGCTCTTTGGAAGCAAAACCTTGACACCAGAGCTTTACAACCTTCAATTAGTAGGGAAAGAAGTATTTGAATGACTGTGGTATTGACATCTGTAGGCCTGCATAGTAATCATTCCTAATAGAAGAGAATATCTGTTTGAGGAGGTTTTGCATGGCTAATTAACTACCAGTGAGAATATGTAATTTTTTCATGATCTCCTGATTGTCACCTTTCTCTCATGATACAATTACATTTTATTGTAGCGAGTGCCTCACAAACCAATTGTCAGCACTATTTACTATTGCAGCAGGCAGAACAAAAGTTCATGTTTAATAAAAAGCCACTGGATTTTGATCTTGGTAATTACTGAGACTTATTTTAACAGTTTTATTGACTTTTGTGTTTTTATCACTTTCGCAACAAAACAAAGAGCCATTTCCTTGACATAGTCTTTCCCTTGCAATAATGGTCATTATTTAATCTACACTAATTTAAGTAGGTTTTTTCCTTTTTTTTTCTAGTTTTCTAGTTTCATAAACTTAATTGAAATATAAAAGAAGCCATTTTAAAAACCAATAGCTGTATCCTCTGATATAAAATTGTAATTATTCATCAGAATTTTCAGTTTCATCGAATTCAAAGGATGTTGTGAAACCATTATATATGCAGAGAATGGAACATAAAACAGTTTTGCAGTGAGCCTCAATCAAATATATTTCATTCTTTTGATTAGAACATTTCAATTATGAGTAAAAAGAAAACACTAGGAATGATATACATTCTTAAGACCTTATTTAATTTCTGTTAACAATATGATCAGCTTCAGTATATAGAAAGTATGCTAGCTGGGGATATGTTTCATAACTTATCAATATTTATTGGGTAATGACTTTATTTCTCTAATATTTTAAGTACACAAATATACTTAATAATTATAGCATAAAATATAGGTTCACTATATGTGGCTAAACTTTAGTATCTTTATTTTTAAAGTTTACAGATTTTGTGATACTGGAAAACCAAACTTGAAAACGTTCAAAAGCTAAGTATCATCATGAACTGTCCTATACTCTGTCCCTTTGCGTGATAAGAGTATAAGATAGTTTCTACAATTGAGCTTTTCCATAACAAATAAATTTTAAGTCCAAAATGAATATTAATCACCTGGCCCCAAATTTCTCTCTTTTCAGTCACAGAATTCCTTTCAAAACATTTCTTACTACTCTGCACATGGATCTCTCTAGTTATTTAACAGACTAGTGAATGAACTTTGGACTTGTACTTTTTAGACAAAGATGCTTAAAAGGAAGCCAGTAGACCAGAAAATGTATACAGTTCGATAAATAAAATGTTTCTGTCATTCAGTATTCAAAGGAAAGTTAGGAATGTTTTAATTTTTAAAAATGTTACTTCCTTCAGTACATAAGTGGTTATGCATTTTAAATTTAGAATTCTTAAAAATATGTTTTGGTTAGGTATGAGAAAATAGCACATCATCACAAGAATCTCAGCAAAATTAAATCTTGTTTTTGCATAAGAAAAAGGAGGTATTTTTTAATACTAGGTTTTACTAGGTATCATGCACTATTCCCTGTAAACTGGGCCTTCTTCCTAAAGTCCCCAAATACTGTAATAGGAGTTAAATTGGGAATGCATTTTTGTCAAGATAGTAGAGACACTGATATTTTTTCCTGAAAAGCAAATCTTTGGGGGTATTTGTCTCAACTGAAATGATGGTATGTGTAGCTGAAATCACTCTCTAGTAGGTCTGATGGCTCCAGAGGTAGCACTGACAAATTAGGAGAATCTGTCATCAGGGCTACCACAGTCTATTTATGCCATCCACTGGGATTTAATGTCCAAAATTCACTGAAGGAAACCATATTTCAGTAGAATGCTTACTGAGGTGAGCTACAGCTCTAGAATTCCCAGATGAGAATGCTAAAGATGAATTGAAAACCAGCATTATTGAAGTCCCAATTCAACCTGGGAATAAGCAGTTTCTTCAAGAGCCAGTAACAGACCCTTTTATCAGTTTATCAGTATCACCTTCCTTAAGGTGATATCTAAATCCCTATGGTAATAGTATAGATACCTGGGCTGATGAGGCACCTGTCCTTCCTAAATACTTTCCCCAGGCAGAGGAAGGGGCCAGTGTTAACATGCTTGAGCTAACCCACATTTCAGACAGTAAAAGTTTGTCCCTACATTCACCCTAAAATGGAGGTTCCCATAGTAAATCTAGGGGTGAATATATTATTACAGGTAGTAGTAATCTTTGTGCTGAACTTAAAAGTTTGCAAAATTCTTTCTTGAGCTTTAATTCTCAAAGTAAACTTGTCTTCATGTTTATGTATGTGAGAAAACTGGAATATAAATTCTCCATTATACACACACTTTTGGCATATTAAATTTTAAGCACCCAGAAGTGTTCCTAATTTTGTAGAACAGTATGCAGTACTAGTGAAAGTTTAGGTAAAAAGTACCTTGTTTGAATAGCCACTTTCTCAAAATGACAGACATTTGGGTAGTATCCTTTTACTTGATTATGTGGGATGCCAAATGTTGTCTGTACTTTTTATGACTTTGAGAAAAATGTTTACTGTGTTCACAATTACAGGTTAAACTTAATCATGCCACTTCATTCTTACCATTTTAAAACTTTCCCTAGAAATTGAACTGTGGTATAAACTGGATGTCATTTTGTCAATTAGGTAGAGGTGCCTGAGGCAGCACCGCCTGCCCCTCCACCACCTGACCACAGGTACGGCCTGAAGGAGCACTGAATCCGTTAGACCACATCTTTGTACAGCAGGGGCACCCAGGGCAGAACCTGGGAGACCTAACGTGCCTGGCACAGAAGCAGCACCAAAAAACTCAGTATCACAACTAATCTTTTAAACCATAGGACATATTTTCACAGTGATGGGCAAACCAATGTTTTATTAGGATAAAACTGTGTACAGCAGCCTTAGGAAACTCTTTGTTTCACCCTAGTGGTATGATGAGCATTTATTGCCAAGACGGAAGAGTGGCTCAAGAAGTGGTTACTCATGAATTTTCCCAGTCATTTCCGGGGTTCATTGGTAGAAACAAAGAATCCCTGAATGATTAGGAAACAATTTCAGTTTTCAGGTTACTGAAAGGCTGTGGCTTTGCTGCCCTTTGAGAAGCTGGGATCTGGGAGGAGGGGTGAATAAAGAATGATGTTGTGACAACTCAGACCTAGCCACCAACAGCAGCATATTTTAAAAGGAAGGGGTGAACATACTTGGCAACAGAAGCTAAAAATGGAGAGACTACAAATTAGGGCTCTGCTTGCCCAGCCAATGAAATCCATTCTGTTTTGGCACTGGCTACTCCATTATTTCCCCTGTACTGTTCCCATCTCCTGCCCCCTAGTTAACCCATGAAAAAAGGTGATGGCACTTGCAGCTGCTGTAAACACGATGCTGCTGAACAGGTACTTCACATAAGGGTCTTCACTGGCTTTCCATCTTCCGACTGCATTGAGAGCTCTGCCCTTCTATTTCCCTGTCTACTTCAAGGTTATTAAGAGTGAGTCATCCCCTAGATTGCACCACGGTGTGAAAAAGAAACCTCAGAAGCAAGCTTGCTGTTGAACTTAACCTCTGATACTGGCACACAGTATTAGATGATATGAACTGTTACTCATCTGCTTAAAGGTTAAATTACCTGCATAAAAAAAGGAAGCAACATCTTGAGTTCCTCTTACACATTCACATTAGGCTCACTTCAGGGATAAAAATCTGAGATTCTAATTAATAAGAATTTAAAGTAAAAAGATATCCTGGATCCACTCCCAGCAAAGGTTAATAGTAAATTCATGTGCAGTTTTAAAATGTGACAGTTTTCTGTAAAAATGATGCTGTTTTCAATAAGCAAGTTATCTGTAGAGATAATTTCTAAAGAGTACACAACAGAGACACTAATTTTAATTGGTCTTGACCTACTGATGAGAAACGGTCACAGGATTTTGCCAACTACTATATTTTTTCTATAACGTCCACTTGTTGGTTTACTCTCAATTTCTTCCTTATTTAAAAAAAAATATATATTTTATTGATTATGCTATTACAGTTGTCCCATTTCTCCCCCATCATTCCCCTCCACCCTGCACACCCCCTCCCACCCACATTCCCCCCCTTTAGTTCATGTCCATGTGTCATATGTTCTTTGGCTTCTACATTTCCCACACTATTCTTGCCCTCCCCCTGTCTATTTTCTACCCACCATCTGTGCTACTTATTCTCTGTACCTTCCCCCTCTCTCCTCCTCCCACTCCCCTGTTGCCAACCTCCATGTGATCTCCATTTCTGTGTTTCTGTTCTTGTTCTAGCTGTTTGCTTACTTTGCTTTTGTTTTAGGTGTGGTTGTTAATATCTGTGAGTTTGCTGTCTTTTTACTGTCCTATTTTTGATCTTCTTTTTCTTAGATAAGTCCCTTTAACATTTCATATAATAAGGGCTTGGTGATGATGAACTCCTTTAACTTGACCTTATCTGAGAAGCACTTTATCTTCCCTTCCATTCTAAATGACAGCTTTGCTGGATAGAGCAATCTTGGATGTAGGTCCTTG